>JAKCWG010000414.1:0-65046 GCA_021464415.1 Lonicera japonica | reverse complement strand
TTCATGTTCTTCCCCATAAAAAGGGTTTCTTAGCCTGCAAAACGTTTTCAAAAGCTGTATGCATCTTCACGAATTCTCCGCCAAGCTGGAATCGTTATTTAAAACCATGATTCTTATTTCAAATATTGGCAAATTGGTAAAAGATCAACACCTCAGAAGGCACAGTTGCTTCTACATAGGTGAAAAATCCATCTCGGACGCGGATAGTGATCATCAGACAGTACTCTTGGATACGTATTAGATACTTATTATCACGTTCACTGTTTAATAAATGATTCTTTTTGTCCTTTTTTGTTATTATTTTCTTCTGTTACCATCAAATTCATACTACATCAGGAATTTAGGATTAAAAAAAAAAAAAAAAGATTCACTGTTGGGACTGTTAAGTGCCCATAATGGGTACGTGAGAACTGGATTGTGGTACTTAGGCATAGAGTATCTGGTAAAATAATAAATTAGTGGAGTAGAACAAAAAATATCACAAACCCTCGTGTCGCATAGTTAATTTTATAAATGTATTTTGCCTGGATTTAGTTCTTTGTGGTCAGATTTTTACTACAATTATCTTCGCATCTGTGCTATATCTTAAATTTGAATACTACCCGGTTCATGTTTATAATTAAGGTTGCATTGCTCTGCACATTCAGGTGGTCATTCATATCTTTCGTAACTCTCTCAAGCTAAAATGCAGCGATGCTGAAGCAGTAAGTTTAGACTCATTTCTCCCATAGTAGATGCACTGTTAATATTGTCGTTTTCTTGACTAATCTTTCTCTGTAATTCTCTTCCAAATAAAATCTTGGGCATATTATAAGAGTAACTGCAATACATTGCGTTTGCAGGTTGTAAGTTTGCACAATGCAGCGGAGAAATTTATGTCCTTGATTCCTCATATTAAATCTACTGAGGACATGAGAATAGCTGATATTGATTCAAAAGTGGAACTTACTGACTTTTCAGGTGACAAACTAAGAATGTTGGCAGGTAATGAATTTTCTCCCCATCCCCCACAACTTTATGGAAATTAGATGTATCTACTCCTAGCTTTGGCTGGCAGCTTTTATCTAAAGGCTATTTAGGTTACATAATAAATCAAAAGAACAAATTTAATAGCCGTTGTCTCGAGCTAGATGGCATCGGGGAATGATTGTGCCCAAAAAGATTGCACATACGGAGATAAACTAGTGCATGTAATATATATATTTACATATACACACAGTACCTCTCCAAATAGGACAGTCCTTTCTTTTAGAAGAAGTACCATTCAGTTGAAAGGGTAATTGAATGAACCTTTTGACCAGATTTGGCGGGGAAGATTTTCAATGATCATCTCCCCCAAATTTGGTCAAAAAATTCAATCTAAAAGTGGGTGTTACAAAAAAATTGACATATGGTATAATGGGGTTTCTTACATTTTGATAAGTCTCATGGCTAGGCTAACATTTTATTATTATTTCGTTTGCTCTCTCTCTCTCTCTCTCTCTCTCTCTCTCTCTCTCTGTATAGGGTTGCTTCTACAAGAAATTAAAGGATTTTGGCATGCTGCGCTGTTGCTCTCGATGTTGTTATACCCCATGGATGTCGGTTCTAGTACTAGTGCAGATTCTCAAATTGAGTTGAACAATAAAAGAGCAGCATTATTTAGGATCATCGAGAGTGAAATTATAAAAGTAGGTACTTTAGTTTTCCTAGAATCTTCGATTCCCATTCTATATCCTCAACACCTCTCTCTGTTCTGCTTGGAATCCTAATACATTACATAAATGGAGACCTAAAGAATGCCATTCTTGATATCCATTCCAATACTCAAGTTTGGTTCAGAGTCTTTCTTTTTTCCTTTTTCATATATATAAAAAGGTCTATAATCGACTAATTGTGCTGTTGATGAGGGTTTTTGTCTTGGGTTGATTGTAGATCTGGAGAAAATCTGGGAAATGAAACCACTCCTCAATGGGGACGATATCATCAATGTCCTGGACCTTAAAGGTGGAGGACCGCTCATTGGAGAATTGGTAAGTTTCTCTCTCTCTCTCTCTCTCTCTCTCTCTCTCTAAAGTGGAAATTTGCGTAAGAGAGAATGTGGCAATGATAGTGATTGTATGTATGATGATGAATGTTTGTGCCAGCAAAAGAAGTTGGTGGAACAGCAGCTGCTTCGTCGTCGTAGGAATAGGGATGAATGCGTCGAGTGGTTGAAGCAAACTCACCCAAAGTGTTCGGAGAAATTTGATATTGTGACCAAACTAATAGATAAAGAGGAGGAAGCAAAAAGAGGGGGTTGGGGGTGAAGTTTGCTGCTACTGCTGCTTGTACGACGAGAATCTGGAGTGGAATTAGGCTTGTCAAGCTGAATCTAAATCCATATTTGAAAAAGATTTTGGATCGTATATGGACTGGATCATGTAATGGATCACCAAAATATTGATCCATATCCGAATTTGTTCAGATCGGATCAGTGTTCTAAAAATTGGTTTTTATCGGCAATTTATCGGAAATCGGGAAGGTGCCGATCAGATTATGCATGATCGGTTCAAAATATCGGCTGTGGAGAAATCGGCCATTTATCGGCAATTTATCGCCAATAAATCAAATTGGCGATAAATTGAATTTTTTTATATATGTTCCCAAATTAAACGACAACGTTTTCTATCCGAAACCCTATTCGTTCTCTCCTCACTCGACGACTCATACACACTTGACCTCACCGTTCCTCTTTCTCTCTCTCTCACTCGACGGTCGAGCTCGTTGTTCCTCTTTCTATCTCTCGCTCGACCTCAATCTCAATGTACCTCTCTCTATCTCTCACTCGCCGTTCCTCTCAGTCTCTCTGCTGCTCTGTTTCGACAAGGAATCAAGGACGCAACAAGAGTAATAGTTAATCATTGAATGAAGAGAGAGAGAGAGTGATAGATAGAGAAATCATCGAACGAAGATTCGAAGAGAGGGGGAACGAAGAGATAGAGATAGAGAGAGAGAGAGAGAAAGAAGGAAATGAGAATCACCGACTGAGCATGATGAGATTTTTTCTTTTATTATTTTATTTTAACAAATCACGAAACACCCCCTTAATTATTTTCATTTAACACTTTACACCTTAATCTATTAATATCTATTTTGCTACTCCTACAATTTTGTTTTATTTAGCATATTATATAATATATTATTAAAAATATTATTTAGATGGTGAACAGTGCATATTCGATTTTTTCCGATTTATCTCCGATAAAATGAAAAATCCCCACTCTCCACCTTGCCGATCGATATTCGATTCACGATTTTTAGAACATTGGATCGGATTATATCTTATCAATTTTAAATTTTAATTATATAATAATTAATTTGTCAATATATAAAAAATAATTAAACTAACATAAAAGTTAAGCTTAATAATAGTGAAGTTTATTCTTTTCTTGTAAAAAGAAATTTATTTAATGCTTTTTGAGTTGTATTTACTTTCTATGAATGTATTAATAATAATGATGTAGTAAATATAAATAATAGTAAATTTAAGAATAAATTTGTCTTGGGTTGAATTGGATTGCAAACGGATTTGATCGGATTGACATAAATTCATATCTGATTTGTTAATCAAAATCCTAGTGGGTTTGCATTGGATTTGGATATGCAAACAATAAATCGCAATCCATATCCGATTGAATGGATCGGATTCTGGTATAAATCCAATCCATTGACAAGCCTAAGTGGAATGTTATTTTAGCTAATTATAAATATTTTGTATGTGGATGTCTATATGTAATATTTACATCTATTAAGTTATTTATTTATTTATTATTAGTTGTTCATAGATTATTAATAGATATTCTATGATCCGTATAATTGTTAAGATCTGTTTTTCTTAATGTCTATTTTATTATAGATTATTGACTTTCAATAAATCAAAGTAAAGAGTGGATGTTTAACATAAATAATTTGGATAAGTTTTGTAATTTATACTTTTGCAACTTAAATTTCATAATCGTTATTTTAGACACGAAGATTCATAAAATTATGATATTTTGTTATGAGACTTGAAGTTCTCTAATCATTATTTTTTAACTAAAGTTTTCTAATCATTATTTTAGACTTACAGTTTTTAGTTGTCATTTTAGATTTAAAGTTCATGTTTGTTGTTTTGGACTAGAAGTTCCAAAAAAAAAATGTCTCAATAATCATTTTGATATAGGAGGGTATTTGATCGTAAAATTTAACAAAATATTAACGATCTAAGTATGGGCCTTAAGTCTCTAATATTATTATATTTTTTTTTTTTTTTTTTTGAAAACAGAAAATAGAATTAATTAATTCAAATCACGAAGCAGAACATCGGAAATGAGGTGAGGAGACACACCCTCCCACACCAACTGACCAGACAAAGAAGACGATGCTCTCGCTAAGCAATGAGCAACCGAATTCGCTGACCGCAAAATAAAAACAACTTGACATTGATCTAAACTCCCCAGAAGAGTCTTACAATCGTCAATAATTACCCCCAAATACGAACTATCCCTCTCGAAACTATTTAACGCATTCACAACCAGTTGCGAATCAGTTTCGAATATGCAATTGCACATGTTACGGCTCTTAATCCAGCTGAGAACTTCATAGAGACCGATAGCCTCTGCTAGAACTGGAGTGAAACGGCCATCTCGAGAACCTTGAAGCGCATTATAAAACGATATTATTTTAATTAAAATACGAGTAACTTTAGAATTTAAGCATGATATTATTTTATTCCTTTATTTGTGCAACTAAGTATAATATATCCTTTCATTTTACTAGTTCTTGCTCTTAATATTATAATAAATGATTACAAACATTATAAAACGATATAATGATCTATATTTTTATTGTTTCGTATGTGCCTGAAGTCTTATATTTATTTTAATTAAGAAAATAATAAGCTTGTTAATTGTTTTTCTTTTCTTGATGTGTGGCAATAAATACATGTTTTGATTTAGGGAGGGGAGTATGGTTGAGGGACCCAAATCTTATATCGCTCTCTTAACTAGGTTTTATTTTACCAGGAAATAACATCGTAGGATTAATAAGAGTAAAGTATAACTATTTTGTAACTTATTTCATTTATTTTATCCCAAGTTTCTTGGTATGGCAAGATTGTTTTCATATAATACGACTCATCATGCACACAAAGTTTTAATAAATCAACAATCTCCGTATAAATAAAATATAGGTGATGTAGAGAATAATGTTTATTTATCTATAATACCTTACTCGGCCTCTTAGTGCTGAGTAATAGTTTTATACTAGGCCATCAAGAACCAAATAACAGGCATCTTACTTAGTTCTCAAAAACTGAATGATTCTTCTCTTCCAAGTGCATACAAATGTTCACACCCAGTCTCCAAAACCGAGTATAGGCTACAATTAAACCTATATGTAAATATGGTAGAGGGACTCGAATCTTAGAAGGCTCTCTTAACTATTTTATGTTTTACTCGTAAATAACATCGTAGGATTAAGGGTGAAGTATAATTATTCTGTAATTTTTTAGTTCTTATTTCCCAAGTTTCTAGTACAATTAAACTTATATGTTAATTAGAGGAATAATGATTTTATATTACAATGACAAAATGCAATTCCCTCAATTAATTTTTTCTAGGAAATTTAATTTAAAATTTTAAACAACATAATACAATTTAGTTTTACTGCCTATTGAGTGTCTTATCCACTGCTTTATCCACTACCTGTACTCAGAAAAAGAAAAGGTATATGTTTTTTATTTTTTCTAGCAAAATACTATATGTATGTATATATATAATATATATATAATATCAGCATGTAATTAAACATCAAACCACTAATTTTTATTCTTACCATTATATTATAATAAGATTACGGGTTGCGTGAGCACAATGACATGATGTCAATCTCTCTCATTTTTTTAAACTTCAATTCAACATGATCAAATAAAAATTTTCAAATTAAAGATGAAATGAAATTACACTTGATATTTTAGGAAAACAAAAGAAGAATAATCTAAATCTATTCTATGTTATAAAGCTAAGTGATGTTCAAAGAAATTAGTATATTATAGCCCAATAATATATACTTTAGAAAACATATATTTTTATATTTACTATATTTTTAGTGCTTTTCAGGTGGTATGAATAAATGAAAGAAATTTGGCTTTTGAACTAAGCCGAGAGCAAATTCCTCGAAGTTAACCGTTGTCCGTCAAATTCGAAGCTTAATTGGGTTCAAGAAGTGAGCCAGAAGCAATTCCAAGTCGATAAAAAAGTCATTTGAATTAATTCTAGAAGTTTTCGAATGAAGATAAAAAAATTGACCACGGCAATGCCTCTGTGCAAAAAAATTATGGTATTGATCCATAAGAAATTTAAAAAAAACTTAAGATACAAAAGTTTTAGATCTTTAAGTTAGCTACGTGTAGACTAAAACTTTACGTCAATCGGAGTTTTGAGCTAAAAATTAGGACAAAAATACGATCAGCTCGCTAAAAGAACAAATTCCAACAAAAATGTATTAGTTTGTTGAAGGTGGAAATTTTCACTAATAGTGGGCTTAGCGCAGATGGCAAACACAATGGGCAATTGATTTGTGGACCTGTGCTCAACTAGTCAACTCTCTCCAGCACATAATTAAAAATCTAAGTGGGTATCTCTCAATAATAAATAGCAGCCGTGGGATTCAACAAGAGACAACCTTATTTTATTCTTTCTTTCTTTCTTTCTTTCTTTCTTTTTCTCTGGGGGACGTTTATCGAGAAGGGACCGCAAGTTGTTCTTTTCTCTTTGTTTTTCTTTCTTCTTCTGCCGAGTCTATCTTATTTTATTTTTTATTTTCTATTGTTAATTAATATTTTGATACTTTGTAGACCAATGTAATTAATTTAAAATTATTCATTTTTAATTTATTTAAACATATTCAAGTAAGTATTTAATTTATTTATTTATGTATTAATTATTTGTGTTTTGTGTTTTATTTGCAAACATGTTAGGCTAGGTTATTTTCTAGGATTGAAGATGAGTATAATTGATTGATTCCCTTGCACGTATTCATATCATATGTCTCTACCAATTTAATGCTTTAACGTTAAAAATAATTCTTTCTATTGATTGCCTATGTTGATTAATAAAAAATAAGATTAGATTCTGAATATAATTTGTTGGATTTAGTTTATGATTTGTTGAGAGCGGATATAAATTGGGATTTGGGATATAATGAGTATTTTGATCTTATACATATATTTGGCTGTGGAAGAATTAATAATTGGACTCTAAAAATTAATTGGGTTTAATTGAATTTATTTTTTGCATCTAATAGAGTCGATAGACTAAATTAGTGTGAGACAAAGAGTAAAGTTTATTGGGTATGAATATTAGAAATTTATTTTTTGCATCTAATAGAGTCGAGAGACCGAATGAATATGATATCGAATATATTCCTAATATTCATATCCAATAAACTATTTGTCATATTTCTTATTATTCATTTACATTTTTTTTTATTCTTTTTTTGTCGCTATACCTTATACCCCCATGATGATGAATTAGCAATTTAAATAACATATTCATCTATCATTCAGCTTTCCTTAATCAATTAGTTAAAGGCTAATCATATTAAACTTTAAATATCAAATATTTATCTTCATTTTTTTTAATTGTATACAACTTCAAACATTCGGCTTCCAATTATTTGATAGACGTATATGCGTTGATTATAATTTATAATGCAATAATATTTATATATGGTTTTGTGTTTTTCGAACAATTGATTGAAAAAACTTAATTAAAGGTAAGTAAAAATAAATTAATTGTTTTGGTTTAGCAAAAAATGCTTACTTTTGATCATCAACTTTCGGTTAGTGTTTTTTTGTTTGTTTGTTTATTTATTTTTTTTTTCTTGTATAGTACCGCACCATACAATACCAATATTTTGATATACTGAAAATTTGGTATGGCACCAATTTTTTAGAACGGTACACAGCATGCTCGGTATGATACGATATTGAACTAAAACCACCCTTATAATTAAAAAATTAACCGGAAAAAACAAAAAGAAAAAAAACCGAGGAGAGGGAATCTAATTGATCATTTGGGACCGCCCAGTGCGTGTACCAAGACTGAGAATTATTGTCCTCCTTTCACATGGATTACAGCTTGCAACTTTAGAGTCAAAGTCTTCAGCAAAATAAAAAAAAAATACTGAGGGTACCAATGTTCATATTCACTCGCATATAACTGGAGCTATCACTCTCCAACATCAACTCATCAATTTGTCTGGCCCTCACAATTTATCTTAAAAAGAATGAGAAATTCAGTCTTCATTCCCAGTTTCATTATCACCATAATCACCCTTTGTTGTGTAAGCATCGTTCCAATAAATGCCCAATGTTTGGAAGATCAAAGAAGTTTGTTGCTCCAGTTGAAGAACACCCTCAAATTCAATTCTTCATTTTCTACCAAACTGGTTCAATGGAATCATCATAATAAAGATTGTTGCCTCTGGGAAGGCATCACTTGCAGCAAAGCTGGCCATGTTACTGGCTTAGACTTGAACAACCAATCAATCTCCGGTGGAATCGACAATTCAAGTAGTCTTTTCAGTCTCCGGTTCCTTCAGAGCTTGAATTTGGCTGGCAACGACTTTAACTTTACCCAAATTCCATCCGCATTAATTAACCTTGCTAGTTTGACATACTTGAATTTGTCAAACTCTGGTTTTGGTGGGCAAATCCCAATTGAATTGTCTCAATTGACGAGGTTGGTTACTCTTGATCTCTCTACAGACTTCTACCTTGAAATCTTTTCACTAAAACTCTTGAATCCGAATTTAAATATGTTTGTTCAGAATCTCACACAGCTTACTGAACTCTATCTTGACGGTGTAGAGATATCAGCACAGGGATATGATTGGGTCCAACCAATATCTTCTTGGTTGCCTAATTTGAGAGTGCTGAGTTTGTCAAATTGTAATCTTTCAGGCCCTATTGATTCTTCACTTTTGAAACTTCAATTTCTTTCAGTGATTCGTCTCAATTTTAACAATCTAAATGCTCCGGTTCCCGAGTTTCTTGTGAATTTCAAGAACTTGACAGCGCTACATCTTAGTTTTTGTAGCTTGAACGGAGCACTTCCGGAAAAGATCTTCCACTTACAAACTCTGCAAATTCTGGATTTAGCAGTCAATGAAATGCTGAATGGTTCTTTGCCAGAATTCCCGCAAAATGGAAACCTTCAGACATTAGTGATCAGAGGCACAAATGTTTCAGGCCAATTACCAAATTCTATCGGCAACCTTACTCAGCTTGCTTATTTGGATTTGTCAGCCAACATGTTTACTGGTGCAGTGCCTTCGCTTCAAATGTCCAAAAATCTCATTCAGATAGACCTCTCTTATAACAATTTGTCGGGCCCATTCTCTTTCACTCAATTTGAAGGTTTTGTGAATCTTGAATATATTGGTTTGCAATTCAACTCATTTACCGGGAGGATTCCATCTTCTCTGTTTGGCCTCCCATCTTTGAAGATGTTTGTAATATCCAACAACAATTTTGATGGTTCACTACCCGAAATTCTCAATGCATCATCTTCAATGCTAGTGAAACTTGACTTGGAAGGTAACAAGCTAGAAGGTGAAATTCCCTCATCCTTCTTTGACCTCAAAAGTCTTCTTTTCCTCTCTCTGTCATCCAATAATCTCAACGGCACTATACAGCTAGAAAATGTTCAAAAACTTGTTAATCTCTACACTCTTGATCTGTCATACAACAACTTGACAATCGAAACAGGTGGTAACCATTCTGGCTTGTATTCCTTCCGACAAATCGATTCATTGAAATTAGCTTCTTGCAAGCTCCGAAATTTGCCGGACCTAAAAAACCAAACAACATTGTTGGTTTTGGACCTTTCAGATAATCAAATTGGTAGAGAGATACCAAATTGGATTTGGAAAGTAGGCAATGGAAGACTAACGTACTTGAATCTTTCTCATAACTTTCTCGAGAATCTTCAAGAACCATATGTCATTCCTGACCTCAATGTTCTCGATTTACATTCCAACCACCTCCGAGGGAAATTACCACTACCACCTCGCACTGCAACCTATGTTGATTTCTCTTCAAATTATTTCAGCTCTACAATCCCCATTGGTATTGGTAATAATATCCGATCCACTAATTTCTTTTCCGTTGCAAATAATAACCTCACTGGAGCCATCCCAATATCCATATGCAACGCTACAAACCTTGTACTCCTTAATATGTCCAACAACAGTTTGAGTAGCCCAATTCCGTTGTGTTTAATTGAATGGGGTGAGACTCTTGGGGTACTAAATCTAGGGAAGAACCGTCTTAGTGGAAATCTTTTTGGAACATTTCAGGAGAATTGTGGTTTAGAAACTCTAGATTTGCATGACAATCAATTAGAAGGGAAAATACCGGAATCTATCTCCAATTGCACATTGTTAAAGGTATTAAACCTTGGGAACAATAAGATAAATGATACGTTTCCGTGCTTTTTGAATAACTCTACTAATTTGCGCGTCCTTGTGTTGAGATCCAACATGTTTCATGGAGGCATTCAGTGTCCAGGTGTGAGTAAGAGCTGGTCGCCAAATCTCCAAATCATTGACATAGCTTCCAACAACTTTTCTGGTGCTTTGATACCACAATACTTTTTAAAGTGGAAGGCTATGATGGATGATCCGGAACCAAAGGTGAAATACCTACAATTTCCCATGTATTATTATATAGACACAGTGACAATCCGTAACAAAGGGGTAGAGATGGAGCTGGTGAAAATTTTGACCATCTTCACTGCCATTGATTTTTCAATGAACAGCTTCAAAGGGAATATACCAGAAACGATCGGAGAACTCAAATCCCTTTATGTTCTCAACTTATCACGTAATGCACTTACTGGCTCAATCCCGTCTTTGCTTGGAAATTTGAAACAACTTGGATCATTAGACCTCTCGGTAAACGTATTAATTGGAAAAATTCCAGAGGAGCTTGCTAGTATTACATTCCTTTCAGCCTTGAACTTGTCATATAATAAGCTGACCGGAAAGATCCCGAGTGGCAACCAGTTCACAACATTTGCAAAATCTTCATTTGAAGGAAATGAAGGATTATGTGGGCCTCAGTTGAACAAAAGCTGCAGTGAAACTGCCGAAACGATGCCAACGTTTAAGGAGAAGCACTCACATCTTGAAGATGGGAAGAATTGGGAATTCTTGAGTGCTGCTTCGGTGGGATATGCTATAGGCTTAGGATTTGTCATTGGGCCACTTTTCTTCTGCGAAAGATGGAGTAAATGGTACTGGAAGCACATTGATCGTGTTGTTTTGTGGATTGTCAATCAGAAAGGCCAAGGAAGCAGAAATTGTGAAAGAAAAGCCTACAAGAAACCAATTCGAGGACGTTAGGGTTCAAGCTTAGTGCATCAAGTGGGCACTAATAGCTAGGTTCAATTTGTTTCTAGTGTTTGTTTCAAGTGTTTCCATACAAGGTTTCAAGATCCTGTTTTTAGTTTATTTCTTCTTCTTTTTTTGTTATTGTTCTTTTTTACTTGAGCAAATAACCTCCTTTTTGGAGTGGATGCATTGTAACTTTATAATATGGAAACTAAGTGCGGCTCGCATTTTTATGGGACATTTATAAGAAAATAGTTCATATATATGTGTATGTGTACAATGTTAAATAATTACAATCACTATAAATTATTACGAATAGTTACAAAAAAATCGTTGTAGGCATTGACAATGGCGTAAGCCCGAATAATTATCTATAAACGTGTCACAGGCATGGTCATTGGTAACATGAACAATTCAAACTAAGTTATTCCCAAAACAACTCAACCATCAGTGAACTCCTAAAATAATATTTCATTCTTATTAAACCTTAACTTTGTAGTATGGACTTTGTCATTCAACATGTTTACTATGGAGCTAGAATTAAGCCAAATTCCAATACTAAGATTTGTTCTCTAAAATGTAGAGATAATTGTACTACAAGCAGGGTCGTTGTGCCAACTTTGTTTCTGCAAATAACTGATTAAAAAAAAATCAATCCAATTTTTTTGGACCATTTAATTTTTAAATCATAGTGATCAACGCAAGTGGATTATTTTCGCGTCTGGCGTTGAGTTTAATTTGTTAAAAAAGTATTTTGTTAAGATTTAAATAAGAGGAAAAAAAATATGATTAAATGTGCCTCTAAAAAAATTTAAACAAGGCGGTCCAATCATGTTATTTTTAGTTTTTCTAGTATGAAAATTGAACATATGTTTTAGTTGTTCAATATGAACTTACTGATCTTTTAGCGATTTAGATTGGTCACACATTATTCTTTTTTATTCAATTGCCATATTTTATTTTTTCACCGTACTGAATGGCATGGGTATACCCTAGTATATATGTACATATATATAAATAGGTCTCGATCTCCACTAGGCCGGTTTGGGTTGGGTGTTGTTCAGCCCAACCCCAACCAACTTCCTTTTATTAATCCAGTCTAAGGCCCAACCTAAAATGATAGGTCCAGACCAAAATGTTTATACCAACTCAAATTGCATACTAGGTGGATAAATATATACATTTCTTGTAAAATAAAATGTAATCAATTGAGTGAGTGAGTGAGACTTTTGAAAAGGAAAACTCTAGCAAAATAATTCAGTTTTGTGTTGGGGTCCTACCTTTTTTTCTTTTCTTTTCTTTCTTTTTTGTGGAGTCTTTGTAGGAAGCAAAGATCTGTCGCTTTCCTTGGTCAACAGTAGGTTTCTAATCAATCGTCGAGTGGATAATGTTTGCGTATTTCAGAATTATTTTTTTGTGAGCTAATGAAATTTCGTATAAACTAAAGGTGGTTGCTATTGACACGCGCTATTTCACTCTCTAACATTCTATCTCTATCTTACACTTCATATTCTCTCTTCTTAACACTTATACCACTCCTTTTTTAATTTTAAGATTAATTAATATTAATCTAAATTAAAAACACACATTCTCACCACTCCACTCTCTCACTTTAGATTTCAAAAAAAACAAATCAAATCACTCCACCAATCTCACAAATCTCATATTCAATCTTCTTCCAACTTCTTCTTACAAAAATCAACCCATCAAACAAATACCCAAGCTAAAGTATTGTTGAATATGAGGATATGCACGTCCTAAATAGTGCGCTTTATCTACCTTCATCCTCTCTTTTTTTTTTCTCTCTCTAATCTCAGATTAATACAAATTTTTCACCATGGATGACGATATACTCGTTTCCTAGGAAGCGAGTGGTGTTCATCAAACTCAGTCCTTTAGATTCGGTTCCTTAGGACTGAGTTACGTGTGCTTTACTCGGTTCCTTTGGGTCAAGTGTAATGAACACCACTCGCTTCCTAGGAAACGAGTATATATTAATACTTTGGTTATCCATGGCAACCATCTTTAAACCAATCAATCTAAGACAGAGTGTAAATGATGATAAAGAAAAAAAAAAAAAAAGACTTTTCTCAGACCATATTCAAAGAGCCGTTTTAGATCTTTCGCCTCGATCAGGCTTGAGAGATTATGCTGTTTAACTCCTTCATTCCTTGCAAGTGTACAAGAAGTTAAAGAAAAGGAGAAAAAAAAACATACATAAAGAACAAAAAAACTGAAAATAAGATGGGTAGAAAAAAAAATATAGAGAGTGTGGAGTGGTGGGAGTGTTAAGAAGATAAAATTTATATTTTGGATGTGTTAAGGAGTGTCAGAGAGTTATTTGGAGTGTGCCAATAGCGACCCTAAAGAAATAATGGGGGGATGTGTCAATAGAGAAAAAGTTGTTTATTTGATAAAGAATGTTAGAGAGCTATTTAGGGTGTGTTAATAGTAGCCCCATAAAATAAATACGGTCTAGTTTTTGCCCTTTTTTCATTGAGGTTAATGTTTATAAGAACAAAAATTAAATAGGAAAGTTACCACAGAAAATGAACTTGATTTCATGAATGATGAACTCGAGTTTATTCATCTCATGAACTCAAGCTGAAGTACTTCAATACTATTGATCATCAAGTTATCATTAACTTGACCTAAGTATTTCATTAATAATACTCCATGCGTCCTCATCAAAAGTTCACTTATATATTTGTTTATAAAGAAAACCTTTTCATTTGGGATCAAAAGGATTATATATATATATAGTTTTTTTGAAAAATAAATAAAAAGAAGCGACTCAAGCCCTCAAAAAGATGGGGCGCTAAAGCAGTAAAGCGTTATATTATTAAAATAATGAAATAAGTGAGTCTGAAAAGCCCAATCTCTAGGGCCACACTAAAATGGAAGAGGGATATGGACCTAACTTCCCCAAGAAAGTGGCAAAAGCAAAAGCAAAAGCAAAAGCAAAAGCAAAAACAAAATCAATCCAATGGGCTTGATAAAACATCACACCAAAACTAAGCAAATAGGTCCAAAAAGATACCACTAGCAAAAGAAAAACATAAATATAGCTAATGGAATCTAAATCTATAATTATGGAGTAAGGACATGTCTTGCTAAACTAAAGCGACCATTTGTGTAAGAGCCGAGTCCCACCAAAATGGTGTCTCATGATCGAGCTCCATAAAAGTAATATGATCTACCATAGCATTGCCCTTTCTGTAGATATAGGAACAATAAAAATTCATGTTAAAGAAAAGCTGCTTACAGTTATCCTGCCTCGTGGCAACAAGCCAAAGAGGCCGATAAGAGGAGGACTGCAAGTACTAAAGAACATTCATTGAATCGAGTTTCATCTAGAGTTAGCACCAACCACGCTGATAAGCATACTCAATACCCTAAATAAGAGCCGAAATCTCCTCAAGGAAGGCCGCACCAATCCTAATATAAAAACAATATGCGCCGATAACAACCCATTTGTGATATCTAAATACGTCCCCAGTTGTAGCTCTACTTAGGGCATCTTGAGCCATACCGTCCATATTTAGCTTCACCTACCAATTAGAGGAGGAAGCCAATAAACCGGGATAGATAAAGGGGCATAATGGGGCCTGCACACTAAGACCACGAAGAATAGAAAGATCTAATGCCATAACTATGAAGAATAGAAAGATCTAATGCAACATAACTAATGTGACCTTTGGCAATGACCAAAACCATACGCAGTCTGTCCGTTAAAGAGGTGAGGTAATGGTGAAAGATGAACTATATCTCCTGGAAAACTCGCATATTTGAGCCTGCCAACTGAAATACCATATATAGAGCATCACAGCCACCCATACCTGGAAAATGATGATAAAATGACTAGTGAGAAACGAATAACCACATATTCATAATTGCGTCAAATGTCTTGAACAACACCTTAAACAACTTGACATCTATTAGCCATAGAGCGACTGTACAACTATAAAATATCCTGAGTAGATAAACGTACATGCAACAACTGGCATACAAAGGTGGATATTCGTGGTGGGATGTTCGGGCCCCACAATTGACGAGTCCAAGAAATCGAAACAAATGGCCAAAAAATCTGATAAATGATCTATAACGAAAAGGTCACCTGCAAAGGAGTAGGACCAAATAAGAGTATCTTCAACATCTCAAAATGAAAAAGGAACCCTTCAAATACTATCTGCAACTTCGGGGAAAACCTCTAAAAACTCAGCTAAAATATGCCACCTCCCATTGGTAATGAAGTCACAGACGCACATAAAGAAATCTCCTTCATCTTGAATCTGGAGGGTTCGTAAAAGGGTGTTGCCAAGCCAATTAGAGCACCAAAACCTGACAGAAAAACCATTACCAATGATCTATCTGGCATGAAAGTCTTGTACTTGGTCTTAAAAGAAAAGCCAAATCTAACATGTATGAAATCCTAACAAGTGGACCTTATGTGCACAGTGTCCCAAACAAACCGAATAATACCCGCCCTATTCAAAGGACCCAAGGCACGAATACCCAAACCACCTGCCTCAAGAGGAGTACACATCCGATTCCAAGCAACAATAATCGACTTCTGAACCTGAGGATTGCCAGTACAAATAAAATTGCGCATCCAAGCATCCAAATGATTAATAAGAAGAGCTGTTCACTTATAGAGCATGAAAGAAAAAAGGCTGAACTGCCGACTTAATCAGCTAACCTGACTTACCATAGAGATCAACTTTTTAATCAATTAGCCATCTTAGCTTTAGCACGATCAGTTAAGCCTTGCAAGTGTACCCTCCTCAAATTCTCATGAACGATAGGAATGCCCAAATAGGAAAAAGGGGCAAGAAGATAGCTAATCTGATGCGAACAACTCTGAGCCCCTTTACCAATGAAAACCTGCTACGTCGGCCTCTTAAGAATCTGCCCTAAGCAAATACCATACTCCTGAAAAAGCTCAATGAGATTGAAAAGCGTAGAATGATTACCCTAAGAAAAAAAAACCATAATATTAACAGTATACATCATATGAGTCTGAGCACCATAATTACAAGGACAAGACATCGTCCAAACCCGAACCTTATCAACCAGGTGCCTAATCCCATGGCTCAACACATCCCTAACTGAGAGACAAGCCAAATGCATGATATTATTAATTAATCAATAAACCTATCTGTAAAACTAATGTTACACAGTACACATAGTAAAAAGCCCTAGTCCATAGCACAAAAGCTTTGGCAATTTCAAACTTAATCCCGATATTACTCCTAGTAATCTGGTGATCCAACATATTGTAACATTTAGACACCAAACCGATAAAGGTGTGGATATGCCTACCTCATACAAACCTGGTGTACTCGAAAAAAGATTATGAGAAATAATGCCACCCAATCTATCCGAAAGAATCTTTGTAATGATCTTGAATGCAAAGTTGACCATGTTAATTGACCTACAATCAGAAATGTGATCCACACAAGGATTTTTTGGAATAAGAACCATAATGTTGGAGTTAAATCCTTAGGCAATATAACACTACTCAAAAAATATTACAACCGCCCTCACCACATCTCCACAAACAATAGGCTAGTAAGAACGATAAAATAAGCTAGTAAATCCATCGAGGCCATAAGTGGAGTGAGGATTCATAGCAAAGACAGCCTGCTTAACCTTTCTTCCTAACAGAACTGCAAGTAACATATCATTCTCCTCACTTGTAACCTATTGAGGAACAACACAATCAACAAGGCTCGTGTGAACACATGGCTAGTCAAAATGATAGAGAGATGAGTAATAAGCAGCAGCATAGGAACAAAACTTAGGCGGATCCTCAATGTCCTATCCTCATCTCGAAACAGATGAATACGACCTTAAATAGCCCATTGTCTGGCCATTCTATTAGATAAGAAAGTATGAAATCACCATAATATGAGCCTTATCTCGGAAAAAGCTATCCTCATCTCTAAGAGTTCAAGATAAGTTTTTTTAGCACCCACTTAAGCCTGAAGACGTGTGATACGAACCACGCCAACAACGTGACGAAACCCGTAGCAAAGACGGACGAAAGATCGTTTCTACAATCAGATTCGGATGGCACCGCGACCCATTGCTTATATGGAAGCAAGAACCTTGGTATATAAGGGTAGATGGATTGATGGACACCGCGATCCAACACCTATAAAGAGATGCGAACCTTGGTATATGCGAATGACGCCACAATTGATGATGATGAATCAATTGATAAGTCGAATGAACATTACGGACAAACCGAATTTGTTCAACATGTTCTTGAAGAACAAAAGAGAAAATCTCTCTCAAATTTTATTAATGAAAACGCATACTTGATGCCCCCCAAATGGAATGGGATGGGGAGGTATTTATAGTTGTTACAAAATACATCCAATGGTCTACATTCAATCCCACCAACTATGATCTAAGGGCTTACATTTATTCTCACCTACTACAAGTGACATAAGCAATGACGTCACTAAAGACTTATGTAAGCGATGACATCATCGATGCATGATGTAAGCAATGACATCATCAATGCATGATGTAAGCAATGACATCATCAAGTACATGACAAGATACTAATTTTAAAACAACATAAAATAAAATAATAAACAAGTCCTATAATTAAAATACGATCTTTTTTTGAATTTTCTTGCAAGTGCTCTTGTAATCGGACCCATGAGAACTTGAATTAGGCATGTCTACGCTTCAATCCACGTGCTTGAGCATGCGCTAGCCTTGTTCACATCAACGTGCCTCAGAAGCACCATGAAGCATATGCATAGCATCGCCTGAACGACTAACCTACCTCCAAGCCATCGGCACAACCTGGTGAAAGTCCGGTTGATCAACCCAGGCAGAAAGAAACTTGAAGGGACGAGGCCCTCCAAAACACTCATACTGATAAGAAAGAAGAATGGAGTAGTGAACATTGGCTACGCGCATCAAAGCATTACAAGTCAAAGTACCCTAGCAACCAGCCACTACTCATTACAAAAGACACGATTTAATCTCAACTCTTAAGAACCTTGGTGCCAAATAAAATAAAGACTCGTATGCTCGAGCTGCGTCAAGTCACAATCGATAACCCGTGACAATTTGATATTTCGATCCCGAAGGATTCTCTTTTGTTTTGAAATTGTTTTGGGAAAACGTGTTTTTAGAGTCGTCAGTTTATTTTACAAGAAAACAAACAAAAGATCATATAAAACGTAATCCAAAAAATGGATGTCTTTTACACATTGAAACCAGAGATTATTTGATAAATTCTTTGCCAGGGTTCGGGAACTACGTTACGAATTGGGAAGATGTTAGGCACCCAATCCGCCATTTTGGTCTCTTAATGGATTATATATTTAATTCCTATTGTGAACACCTCATTTTGCAACCCCCGCAAGAATCCTAATTTTCAAAGAAATGAACACACATGCATGCACGAGTATTATGTGATACAGGTCAAAGAAGAAAGCCGAAAGGAGCCCGGATGAGGAGTTACAGAATTATCGAAAATTGCCAAAATCGAAAACCGTCAAAACTCCTGGAAACTTGTGAAAGGAGAGTCACACACTTTGGATCATCCTCAAACTTTGAGAGTTGTTGGAAATTATCAAAAGGAGTAACATACTCGAAAATCAGCTAAATCCGACGGTCGGATCTTCGAAAATTCAGAAAATCGCGAGTTTATTTCGGGTGGTCAAATGGAGGTCTTCTCGAAGTTAAAATGGTTTGAAGTTTGGTAAGTGGATAGGCCTTATTGTGGGGAAGAGCATATTAAAATTTCAGCTTTGTCGGAGATGGGGTCCTCAAGAATCAATTTGTCTACCGTGCAATTCTAGTTGAAATGTCCTTCGTAGCAAATGAAAATAAATAGTGGCCTTCCCGGAATCTGATCGACCTCAAATTCGGACACAAGCTAGAAAACATTTGGAGGGAAAACATATCAAAAAATCAGCATAATCCAACGGTTGGAAGTTCAGTTGTCGAGGTTTTTGTACGCAAATACGTTTTCTATGCGGGAACAAACTCTTTGTACCAAGCCAAGGAGACCGAGTCCTTCCCGAACTCCGATCGTCCTCAAATTTTTACAGGGTGTAAAAGACTTATATTGGCAATACATATCCAAAATTAAGCATGATCCAACGGTTAGAACCTGACTTGTCGTGCAAACAAGGGACCTTGTCTACAACAAGTACCTTTCCTACGCGGACACAAACTCTTCGTACCAATCAGAACGAAAGGGAACCTTTCCGAAATCCGATCGACCTGAAATATTTACACAATCTAGAAGAGTTCTATTCTCAACACATATCCAAAAATCAGGATGATCCAACGGTGGGAAGGTTTCGCGATAATTTCCAAGAGTCCTAGTTGCAATATTTTTTCTTGCTCTCCAAGTATTTTCTTCAACTATAAATAGACCCCCCCTCCATTCATTATTTTCATCAACAATCAAGGGAATTTCGTGGTACACACCAAGAGATCCTTATTCTCTCCTTCCAAGAAGGCTCAGGTATAATTTTCTCTCTCTTCTTTTATTTATTCGTCAGTTTTATAATTCATACTCTTGTTTGCATAATTTTTATTACTTAATAGCTTTTCAAAACCTTTTTTTTCAAATTGTTTTCAAAACTAAAGGCGTATAATAAACCCTAATCCAATTCCAAAATAGCATTATTACTTTTTTACTTTTTCAAAAGTCCGGATTAGCGGTATCGTTATACGAAGGAATCGATAATCGCTACATATCCAATCTAACTCATAGATTGCGGTGTATATGTGATAAATACTCGATTATGAGAGCACTAGTGCCATCTATACCGGTTTAATCAATAGACTTTGGTATACGATCGGTCAACTCGCCTCATATAATATCGAATATAAGATTCCACATTGAATCAGTTTCCGAAAAGCCCAATTCTTTACAAAATCACTTGTTTCATTGCATCTATTATTATCAAACTCTCTTTTTTAAATTACACACACACATTTATTTTCAAAATCATGGGCGAATTAGGAAACACATCGTTTTCATCCCAACCCCAAAATCCCGATTTCTAAGGCAAGCACGAAAAGCTGTAAAGTAATAGCAATAGCATGCAAGAACTAAATTATAACACACGCATATCCTACTCAAGAGATCGAAAGGGCGAATTGGGTGCCTAACACCTTCCCGATTCGTAACTTAATCCCCGAACCTTCGAATCAGCTGGTTTCGCATATATTGTGTATAAGAGGATATTTAGTCCATAAATACGTCTCTTTTACACGACCATTTTCGTTTGTTTAGTAAAACAAACTGGCGACTCTTATTCTTTTCAAAACCGATTTTCAAATCAACAAACGGAATCGCCGCCCACGAGGACCCCCGGGCGTCGAGAACGCGGGTTCTCACAGTGGCGACTCTGCTGGGGATATTTAAGAGGATTAGACTCTAAACAAGAGTAGAATATGCGTGGATAATTATTTTTGTTTGCATGCTTTCTTTTTTGGCCTTAGTCTTAGGATAACATAGATGCGATTTAGGTGGATACCTTGATTCCCTTTTTGTTTGTAATAATTGTTTGAGGAAAATCTTTTCATAAATAAAATTTGAGAATACTCGAACAAACCATAAAGCGTTCTTCATAATGTACCTCCATAATTGTTATTTTGCACGCACTCACTATCATCATGCATTATCGCGAGTGTGAATTTACCCTATCAACCTCGGGACCAAAGTCGTGACTAGGCCGTGGACTTGCGGGTCTACACTAGCCAAAAGCGCATGGGACCACTCTCCTTGGCCAAGTACCAAACTGAGGTATATCGAGTGACGAGAACACTCACGTACACAGAATGTATATCAAAAGGTCCTTGCACGTACTCGCCCTTGGGGTATATAGCAAGACCTAGCCAAATAGGAGGGAGCCTTAAATCTAACCCCTTTCAACCACGCTTGCATATAGGATGCGTCAGCCTAGTACACACGAATTTCTGCATGTTTTCTTGACCGTTGGTCGTGAGATTAGTGAACAAAAGGCCTTGTCATACATACCAACTCTTGGTTTGGCAAGTACGGTCGGTGGCTGTCCAACCCTGTCCGTAGAAATCCCTCACTAAAGCCCGTTAGTGAGAATTTTCCTGTCACTATTTCCATGAAAAGCAACTCTAAGTGGAGAGAACTTCCCGATTTTCAAAAAAATATTTTTCAAAATATTCTTTCAAAAAATCGAGTCATTCTCCAAAATGAATTTTTCAAAAAAATTAATTTTCAAAATCGGAAGGTTATAAGGGCACCCCGGGAATTTATATTCCCACCCTAAACCTATCCACGGGGCTCTCAAGTTGCTACTGTCGGTCTGTTTTCGCCTAAACACCAAAAAGTGGTTTTCGATTTGCATATCATCGAGTCACACTCTTTTCCGAGAATTACGCAATCAATTGGTGAAAAGTATCAGTTATCTAGTTCTGGCTCGTTGTCCTTATCTCAATCTTTTCTCCACCACTCCCAGGTTTTTTTTTATTGCGGAAACACACTGGCCGGTTGGGCTGGTAGAGATCATACAGGCAGACTTACTCGACCAGATTCACCTCTCATCATGCCTCCACGACGTGCTCTCGATTATCACAATGACCAGGTAGAAGTTAACGAAGAAAGGGTTAATGATGCCGAGGGTCAACACCATGCAGCGGATCTGCCGCCCGGTCTCGTTTTACCAGTCAACCCCGAGGCCCTTACGCCAGATCAGCTTTACCAAATGATACAGGGTTTGGCTCAGTCTATGAATACCATGACCAATCTGCATAGAACCACCCAGGCCCGTCTGGATACCTTACTTGCTGCCCGGGCACCTGTCGAACTGAATCAACCAAATCTTAATCCCGCTCACAACCAAGGCCAAGGCCAAGGCCAAGGCCAACCTATTCCCCCACCTCAGCAAAATGTCCTATCGGTTCCCCCACTACGCCAAGGCCCGCCAGTGCCAGATGCTGTCAATATGTGGCTCCATCCTGAACACAATCAACCCTGACAACACCATAACCCACTCTTCGAAGGGCACGAACCAGATCCGTATATGGGGCAGTACGCTGAGTCGGTAGTTGAACAGATTAAGGAGAATGAAGCCATCACCCTACTAAAGGAACAAATGAAGGCTCTAAACCAGAAGGTGATGGATAAGGTTGATGACATAGCCGATCTTCAAAACATGTCTCTTTTCCCTGAAGCCAGGTTGCCGGTAGGTTTTAAACTCCCCAATGTGGAAAAATTCTCGGGAAATAGCCCGCCCCATCTACATCTTAAGGCCTATGTTCGCACTATGCAGTTGTATGGGTTGAATGAGACTCACTTAGCCCAAGGTTTCCATCAGACTTTAACAGGGCCTGCACACAGTTGGTTTTTAGGGTTGGAAAAACACAGGGTGGCAGACTGGAAGAGTATTGTGAAGGAGTTTATGGAACATTACAAATCAAATGAGGAGTTGAAAATTACTCGTAAGCACCTCGAAATGGCTAAGCAGCGAGACAATGAAAGTGTCAATGACTTCATCACACGCTGGAGGGAATTGGCATCTCAGATGATTGATCGGGTCCCTGAGGAAGAACAATTGGGTTTAATTGTCAAGAATTTTAAACCTGAGATCAGAAATGGTATGGGACGACAGTATTTTCAAAAATATAAGGCTTTGATGCACGTGGCTAATGAAACCGAAGAAGAACTTGCAAAAACCGCTGAGGTTAAGAAGGCCTCGTCCCAATACAAGAAATCTGCTTCTGTTATTAATCAAGTGTGGTCTCATCAGAACTTGGGTCCTTATCAACGAACCAATTTTCAATACCTAAGAGAGCAAGGGTCGGTCCAAGGCCAAGGATTCATAAACCAAAATAGAAAAAACAAAGATCGATATTTCTCACGTCTTCCGGCCTCCTTAAGTAAAACTCTAGCTGCATTGCAAGAAAGTGGGATCATGCGACCACTGGCCCCCTGGGCTCCTCCCGATCCACTACCTCCTAGTTGGAACACAAATGAACGTTGCGAATACCACCAAGGCCCAGGACACCACACTGATCGATGCGTAGCTTTAAGGCATGCTATCCAAGATTTGATCGAGGCAGGAAAAATCCCTGACCCTGAAGCTCCGAATGTTGCAAAGAACCCACTCCCTAACCATGGAGGGAGAATTAATGCCTTATTAGTCGAGAACGAAGAAAATGATCCGGTTTTCTTGATTAAGTCAGTAAAGAAGGAAGGAGAAGTCATGACAGCTATTCGTGTTGAAAATCGTGTAAACCGAATTCGAGTGAAGAAAGAGGAAAAAGACTTAGAAACTATGTTTCGAGATATGATGAAAGAAACTCCACAAATTTTGAAGGAGCCAGCATACGATTCCCATGTTAATAAGTGGATGCGAGAAATGAAAATATTGCCCGGTCAAGGACTAGGCAAGAATAATCAAGGCATTGCAGAGCCCATTGTTGTTAAAACCCAAATACACAGGCGAGGCTTGGGTTATCAAGAGAGGAAAATAAAATTTGGCTAAGATGCATCAAATAGGAAGTGGTCAATCTCAAGGAAGATCACTCGAGCACACATCAATGTGGTCAGCTTCGATTGGGCAAAGGTTACGTCAGAATCTGATTTAGCTGAGGAAGAAGGTTTGGCCAGGTGGGTACAACAGCTCACAAGGTCAGGAAAATCATATCACCTGCAAGAAAAAGGAAAAGAGGAAGGAAGGAAAGAGGTGGCTCAGCCCAAAGGGAGCCAAGTTGTTGATCAATTAAAGAAGACTCAAGCCCAAATATCTATTTGGGGATTATTGGTTTCTTCCAAGCCCCATAGAGCAGCATTTCTCAAGCTCATGGATGAGGCCATAGTCCCAATAGAATCAACCCCAGAGCAACTAACAGCAATGATCGAGACCCTGAGCCTACAGAACAGTTTGTCCTTTTCAGACGAAGATCTATCACCACCAGGGAGGAACCATGATCAAGCACTCCACATATCTATTGAAACCAGAGGAATGGTAGTCCCGAAGGTACTCATTGACAATGGGGCGATTATAAACGTCTGTCCACTCAAAACCTTCAAGGCTTTAGGACTCGATGAAAGTAGCTTGGGAGAATCCTCGGTAACGGTAAGGGCATATGATAACACTAAAAGGGCAGTATTAGGGTCTGTTGGCTTGAACTTACTAATTGGGCCGATCGAGTTTCTTGTTGAATTCCAAGTTATCAACATACCATCTAGTTTTAACTTGTTGCTCGGACGCGCATGGATACATTCGGTAGGGGCTCTTCCATCTTCTCTACATCAAAAGATCAAGATTCCGGTAGGGGATGAGGTTATCGTGATACATGGTGATTGTGATAAAATCATAATACCTAAAGATACGCCTGTCTTAGGTATAGGAAGTCAAGATGTGCAGTTGGGGGGGCTTCCAATGTAATGCCCCGTGTTCCTTTTTCCGCGTTGACCTTCTCTTAAACTTGGTATGGCTTAATCTCCGTGGGCTCCATGCCCTTTGTACTCGACCGGATAGTTCTAGTATGTCATGTTAGGTATAATTAGTTTAAGGGAGTGATCGTTACGTTATTCGGGTGGTTCGGGTTGAAACCGAAGCGTAAATCGTGTGTTTTGACTTTTCGCGATTCGTAGATTTTTGGCCAACTTTGAGAGGTCATAACTTCTTCATCCGATATCCAAATGACTCTTCGTTTTCGGTCACGTCTTCATTTCTTTGCCCTCTACAACTTTTGTGTTTTGGCCGAGTCGAGATTCGATCGTTTCGAGGTCCGTTTTGGGCTTAGAAAGTCAATTTCTGTTGCAGTGACTTCCATGATTGATCATGGTCCTCCAGAGAATTCCAGAACGCTTCATGATCGATCATGGGGGACCCATGATCGATCATGGTTCACCTGAATGTCGGTTTTGAGCGTTTTTAACCCATTTTTGACCCATTTATCACCCAACACTCGTCATTTTCGAGCTAAACACTTCCACCACTCTCTAGAGAGTTCTAGAGAGAGAGAGGGAGATTCTTGTCATCTCTTCTTCCTCCTACAAGATTGGAGTGCCGAATCGCTTCATCCTTCACTATTCATCATCTTTCTCGCCTTCTTCCTCCATTGGAGCTCTCGTGTTGGAGCTAGGGTTTCGGCGAGATAGCTTCTACACTTCCTCAACTCCTCGGTCTAGCTTCTCTAAGGTGGGAACACTAGTACTAAACCATTGTTTTCAATTTATTACTTGTTGAATTAGAGTTTCGAACTCAAATTGGAGATTTTCATCTCAACTACATGTTGTTTGCATCTTATGGGATTTGGGCAAGGTAACCCTAGATTAGTGATGTATATGAATAGATTATTTCCTAGATATCATGAATCATCAGTTATTACCATGTTGTGAGCCTTGTTCTCTTATCTACACATCGTACCCACTTTATAGCCTAAGGCATGAACTAGGCTAGAGAGGATTTCGGGATTGGTGTTTGAATCATGATTGATTATGGATTATATGGCATAGATATGCATGGATATGTATATAATTAAGAGTGTTGAACTCTATTTATGGTTGTTGGACTAAGAACTCATTATGGTAGAGCGAGATACCATAACATACGGGTTTAATGATTTGCATGGAGTGCGTGTTAGGCATTAGCAACGAAGATATGGCCTAGATGCCATCTAGTGGTGTAGTATCTATTGTTGATAGGGCATGGGATGCCTTAACTGGAATTGTAAGTGGCTAAGAAGAGTTATACGTACACTAGTTGAACTAGAAGCACAATGACTGATGCTTAGTTGGGCTACGAGGTTTGGGAATTAACATAGAACGCTTATGGTCGTAGTTTGATACATATGACACATATGAGATGTAATATATATATATATATAGTGATAATAAATCAATCGGCCGTATAATGGGAATTAATAATTAAATGATAAAGTCCCGGATAATTGGATTGATAATAATGATGATGTGATGAATGATGAATGATGAACGATAATCATGATGATGATGATGATTATGTGAGTGTATATATATGTTGATTAGCCATACGTGTGATGGATGATTGATGATTATACGTTGTTGAATGAGGAATCGGTATATTCCTGTTGATGCGATCACACGTATGGGCTGGATATGATGATATACCGAGCAACGGGTAGCTCCCCGTGACTCGAAGGAGGGCCGCCTATTGCCGCCCATGGGTGAAAGGCCCTAAACCGTGCACGGGGAAAATGAAGTCGGTGACTCCGCCGGTGGTTGTGTGTGTCCACAAAGGAGAGCCCACTCTAGGTATCTTGCCTTCCAACTGGACTATGTGTCCTTAGTTAGATGAGTTTCCCCGGCAAGCGGAGCAGGTCCCGTGTGCCACAACTTACCCAAAGGGTGAGTCCCCGGGAAGTAGTTGGGCTACTGATGGTCATCACCCACTAGGGTATCGCTTGGTGTAGTTTCTCCAGAGTGTCGATGTGGTTTGTATGTGGTGTTCTCCTCGTTAACTATTCGGGGTGTTGTCCCCGGGAAAGTGACTGTCGCGTGGGTTATCACCGAATGACCTACTTGGAGAACTAAGTCCCTGAACCACTCCCCACCTGGAGGAGACATGGACAAGAGCTTGGGATCCTTCGGGACTCGCTGGATTCTCTGTTCTGGGCCTGGACTGACCGCGGGGTGAAACTGAGGCATTATATTGGAGACGTGATACGAGAGTTGTTGTGAGATGATGATTATGCTGCTATTATTATTATGTCGTATCATGTCTCGTGTTGATTTATATGTGTTGCCTCGGCTATGATATAAATGACGTAAAGACTTATCCGAACACGTCTAAACAGAACAGGATACACGTAAAGAACTATCGAGCCTTTCATAATGTATTAATATATATAAAGTGGAAAGGGATAATAATTATTGAACTTAGAAATGATGTATGGGTATACGAATGCGTGGGGATTATGGAATGGCGAGCCAGATCATGGTGCAGATAATATACTCATGATTAATAGGGAAATCGTAGTTAACGAGATAGCCTAATGAGAGTACTATGTAATATAACGGTTAGGCTAAAGATCTTGGAACGAAGCTTGTTAGCTGGCCAAGTATAAGATTCATAATGAACTATAAGTAAAGAGATAACAATGAATACTTGACCTGTAGATACGCCTTATGGTGTAGGCGACGAATAGCATAGAAGAGTGTGGAGTTACACTTGAGAGTGGATAGTCCGTAGTATATCGAGCCTTAGGATGCTAGAGTTATTATGAGGCGACTTTGGACTAGAAATCTCCTTGAGTTGTGGAATTCCTTGGGGTTTTATCTTATGGTTGACTAGAGGAGAGATCGGGTTGTTGGATATATGTATTCCGGGTAACTAGGATAGAAGTCCTAGTGGGGTTGCATGCACTTGGGCTTGCGTGGCATTGCATTGCACGTTTTTAAAGTATACATTAAAAGCAAAGTATTTTCTATATAAAACTTATATAGTTCCCACTGAGCTCGGATATGGCTCATCCCGTTTTCTAACAGTTTTGCAGGCACAGTATCTCAGAAGGGGTATGATGTACGTGTATAGAGGCCTCTGATGTCCACAGTATGTGTCTAGTCCTTCTTCGAGAAAGGACTATGTTGTATAATCAATTTGATTTCCTTTTTATTGTAAATGGACTATGATTTGATAAACGATTTATATTGTAATTTGTATAAATGGTTTCATACATGTGGAGTTGATTTAAGTATGGTTTGATGTGATTCCATTTGTATGAAAAAGGATTTTAAATGTTACAAGTTGGTTTATTACCCGAACTAACTCCACATGCCTTGGTTTTGTAAAATGAGTTTTTAAACAGGATCATGTTTTATTTAAGAAAAGTTTTTAAAAGTTGTGATTTTTATATTTCAAACCCGCCGTCGCGCACGGCACCCGTGATTAACTGGGTCTCGGAGGTGAAAATCTCAAAACGGGATTCGGGGCGTCACATCCAATACGAACCTAGGGTACAAGCTCTGACTACGCAGAAGATTAGGTATCTACAGCCTGAAACAATGCCATTTTTGAATGAGCGAGTGGTAGCCATGATGAATACTATGGGTTACATGCCAGGCCGGGGACTGGGAGATAAACATATTGGAATAGCTGAGCCAATTGAGCCCCACATGCAGGAAAGAAAATATGCCGGATTGGGTTTTTCAGATCAAACAGGTAACACAGAAGATGGATTTACAGAAGGTTTGGGTTGCGGGATGTTCAACACTTCTCTTAATGGGTTTTTCATAAAAGAAGGAGAGGATTTTCCATTTTGTGGGTTCCAGGAGCCGTGGGTCAATTCGAAAGGTGAAAGAATTCCAGCGTTTGAGATATTTTATGTTGAAGACTTGTACTGCAAGGAGGGCCATATGCATTGCACTGAAAGCCAGGGTTACCACGTGAAATTTCAACGCATGAATGAGGAAAAAGAAGTGGAAGATGTATCAAGCATGATGAGAAGCCTATTTTCTGAAGAACATATTCAGCCCTAAAAAGAGACATATATCATGGTGCTTACTGAGGAAGGCCAGGTAGTAGACCCAGTCACATTGATTCGCCCGGTTAAAGATAAGGGAAATATGAGTGAGAAAGGGAGTGAACTTGTAAGGGATAAAATTGTGGGTAGAATGAGCGATTATGAGCTCTTAGGAAATTTTCTTAATAATGTCCTTGATAATGTTTTCATTAATAAGATAGAATCAGCTTCTCAGTATCCGAATGTGTCTGAATCTCATATTACCTTGACAGAAATTGAATCCATGAATGATACTCCTGAAAAACACGAGCAACGAATCCAAATCGAAGAGGGTGAAACTGTTATAGTTAACCTAGGGACCGATGAGGATAGGAAAGAAGTGAAAATCGGGGCTGAATTGAGTAAAGCTGAGGGTAAAGACTTGCATGAATTATTGAAGGAGTATGTTGACGTATTTGCCTGGTCTTACGCCGATATGCCTGGGTTGAGTACAGATATAGTGATGCATGAAATCCACACTAAGCAAGAGTGCAGACCAGTTAAACAGAAGCTCAGGAAATTGATACCAGAGTGGTCGTTAAAAGTTAAAGAAGAGGTTGAAAAGCAACTAAAGGTAGGGTTCATCCGAGTGGTAGATTACCCAACATGGTTAGCTAATATAGTACCCGTGCCAAAGCCAAATGACAAAGTGAGGGTATGTGTCGATTACAGGGATCTCAACAAAGCCTGCCCAAAAGATGATTTCCCATTGCCCAACATTGATCTGATTGTGGATGATACCGCCAACCATGCTCTAAAGTCGTTTGTTGATGGGTTTGCTGGTTATAATCAGATAAAGATGCATCCCGATCACCAAGATAAAACTGCCTTCATAACGCCATGGGGAACTTATTGTTATACAGTTATGCCATTTGGGTTGAAAAATGCTGGAGCAATGTACCAACGGGCTGCAACCACATTGTTCCACGACATGATCCACAAGGAAGTAGAGGTTTACGTAGATGACATGATTATCAAGTCTAAAGAAAGAGAGGGACATCTCCCCGCCCTTAAAGCCTTCTTTGACAAGCTCAGATAGTTCCAGATGAAGCTAAACCCACAAAAATGTGTATTTGGGGTAACCAAAGGTAAGCTACTGGGGTATGTTGTCAGTAAAAAGGGAATCGAGGCAGATCCAGCTAAAATAAAGGCAATCAGGGAAATGCCCACGCCACGCACCGAGAAAGAAATCAGAAGGTTCTTAGGTAAGCTTCAATATATCAGCCGGTTCATATCACAGCTCACACAAAAGTGCGAACCTATATTTAAATTGTTACAGAAGTCATCTGATGGTCAATGGAATGAACAATGTCAAGCAGCATTCGATAAGATCAAATAGTATTTGTCAAATCCACCGATCCTCGCCCCGCCACAGTCGGGAATTCCGTTATTACTATATCTCACGGTAAATGAAACTGCCGCAGGGGCCATGCTGGCCCAACATACAGCCCAGAGTCGAAGAGAACAGGCGATTTATTACATCAGCAAGAAGTTATCACCTTATGAAAGGAATTACTCGCCTCTGGAGAGATCATGTGCAGCCTTAATCTGGGCCACTCAGAAATTACGCCACTATATGCTTGTATTTTCAGTCACTCTTATAGCCCGACTAGACCCATTGAAGTACTTGTTCGAAAAACCGGTGTTGACTAACTGCATGGCCAAATGGGTGTTCTTACTATCGGAGTTTGATATCACTTACGTCACTCAGAAGGCGATTAAAGGGCAAATTATCGCAGATTTCTTGGCAGGTAATCCTATGTTAGAAGGGGAAGAAGAGGAAGAATCCAAATTTCCAGATGAAACGGTTATGGTCACAGATACAGAAGGTGAATGGAAATTGTATTTTGATGGGGCTGCCAACAAGAACGGTTACGGGATAGGGATCCTCCTAATCTCACCAGATCAGATTCACTCGCCGTTGTCCTTTCGACTCCAATTTGATTGCACTAATAATTCTACTGAGTATGAAGCTTGCATTGTGGGATTGGAAATCGCGCTTGAAAAAGGGGTAACAAAGATACAAGTATTTGGGATTCAGCTCTTATCATTCATCAAATTCTATAAAAGTGGAAAATCAAAGAAGAAAAACTCATCCCCTACTTAGATCGATTACAAGACGTGGCCAACAGGTTCGACAGAGTTAGGTTTCACCATGTACCCCGCTGCCAGAACAACTTTGCTGATGCGCTAGCAACTTTAGCGTCAATGGTAGAAATTCCCAAAGACATGCAAACAGTACAAATAGCCATTGAGCAAAGGGAGATTCCCGCATACTGTCTAGTCATCGAAAGTGAAAATAAAAAAATGGTGGACCCATCGATCTGGTATTATGACATTTGGAGAATCTTAAAAGAAGGAAAATACCCTGAGAGTGCTAATAAGAAAACTCGAGTAGCACTCCGAAGATTAGCTGCTCAGTTCATTATTTGCTTGGGAAAATTGTATAAGAGGAGTCACGATGGGATACACCTCCGATGCCTAAAACAGGAAGAGTTCCAACCAGTCATGGGCGAGATTCATGGGGGTGAATGCGGACCCCACATGAGTGGGCACACCTTGGCCCGCAAGATTGTCAGACAAGGGTATTACTGGACCACCATGCAACAAGATTGCAACGATCATGTAAGAAGGTGTCACCTATGTCAGGTTCATGCAAAATCTCAGAAGCTTCCTCCAAAAGAATTATACACTATGACAGCCCCCTGGCCCTTTTCAGTTTGGGGTATAGATGTCATCGAAAAAATATCACCGACGGCAAGTAATGGACACGAATACATACTGGTAGCAATCGACTATTTCACAAAATGGGTAGAAGCTGAATCATATGCGAAGCTCGATGCAAGAAAAGTTACAAAATTTATCCGAAGAAACATCATCTGCAGATACGGAGTACCACATGAAATTGTGTCAGATAATGGAACCCACTTTGAGGGGGAAGCCAATGATGTAATGGAAGAATACGGGATACAGAGACACAAATCATCCCCCTATAAGCCCCAGACCAATGGCGCAGTAGAGGCAGCAAATAAAAACCTGAAGAATGTGATTAGTAAAATGGTAAAAAGTGGTCGAGACTGGGCCGACAAATTGCCGTACGCGCTATGGGGATACCGCACTACCGAAAGGGTCTCTATAAACGCAACACCATTCTCACTAACATATGGAATGGAAGCAGTACTGCCAGTAGAAATGGAGATTCCATCGCTGAGGGTGATACTGGAGAGCTCGGTGTCCGAATTAGACTGGGTTCAAAGCCATTATGAGGAACTGGCATTACTCGATGAGAAACGACTGAAAGCCGCCTATCATCAGCAGGGATATCAGAAAAGAGTCGCTAGGGCGTTCAATCAAAGGGTGAAAGTAAGAGGAATACAGATAAATGATTTGGTGCTGAAGGAAATCAGGGAACCAGCCAGAGATCCGAGGGGTAAATTCGCACAGAAATGAACTGGGCCATACATTGTTAAAAAAATCCTTTTCGGGGGAGCAGTCATACTCACAGATACAGATGGGCATCAGTTCAATTCTCCGGTTAATCTGGATCGTCTGAAGAGATATTATCAATAAAGGACCTAAGCCAGCATCCCTAAGAACTACGTAGACCTGAGCCCCATAACCAAGATTTGAGATATTAGAACAAGGGGAACGTAGGCAACCTGAGAAGTGACTTCAGGCCCGGTCTAAAAAAAAAATGAATTTCAAGAAAGCAAACATGATGGGAGAAATGGAGAAAGGAGTGGCGTGAGGAACATAACCTCTTGTCTGTTAAATAAAAGGACACCCTTTTGTCTATGAGACAGAAGGTCTGCTTTTGTCTACAAGACAAAATGATAATTGATACTTTCTTAAATAAGTTGACATATTCTCGGAAAAGAGTCAGCATTGCATGCATTTTCAAATAGCATATCATGCTTCATAAATCAGGCAACTCACGATACACAACCTTTTCAAAACCAAGGTGCATGGTATGAGCATTTACATAGTGCTTATATATAATCACTAGGTTCCGTGACCTGCCAGACGGGCTTCGCCACCCCATCATATTCCTCCCAGAGAATCGAATCATATATGAAATCCCAAAGCCTTTTTCTATAGGTAAGTCCAAGCCTTTTCTATAGGCACCAGTCAAATCCCAAGCCCTTTCTACAGGCACCATTCCAAAACCTTTCCTACAGGCACCAATCCAATCCAAGCCCTTTCCACAAGCACATACTAAAGCCCTTCCTACAAGCAAACTCAAGCTTCTCCAAAACCAAAAAGCCCCCTTTTGAGAGGATATCAGAGAAAGATAGAGAGAAAGACTGGAATGAGAAGATTCAGTAAAAGACGTAGGGAACAAGCCCCTACAAAAAGGATTTTTGGCCTAGCTTCTCCTCGCCTAAGAAGTCTTCAAGATACGCTCCCAAAGGTTCTCGGACCGAAATCACAAACACAGCACGATGATGTCAAATGCGAACTTCCAAAGTAAACATTCTCAAAATCGCAAGGACGATGATGCTCAAGAAAACCTGACAAAGTGAGAAGGAACAAAGCGGGTACAAGAAAAAATTGAAAGAGTAGAAAATAGGATAAATCCCACAATGCCAAAAGAAAAGAATATTGAAAAAACAGAAAAGAAAAAGATGGCAGCGAGAGCCACACCAAGAGTGACAGCTAGGCCAAAAGGCCCAGGGCTACGTCTTGGGTGAGGAAGGCTACTGACCATGAAAAACATAATGAATAAGTTAAATAAAAAAAGCTTTCAAACAATTAAGGAGGAATAAGGGCATCAAAAAAATAGAAAACGATGCAGGCACACAAAAAATCTCCTCTCACGAAGTCAGAAAACAATAAGCAGAATCGCACCCTAGTGACAAGAGAAAAAAATGCCACGGGAGCAAAGCAAGAGGCAAAGTCCAAAATCCATGCATGAGGTTCGAGGATTGAGAGAACGTGACTCGATCCCTTGTCAAGAAGAAAGAAGTCAGCCAAAAATTCTTACTTAAAAAAAAATAATAAAAAAAAAAAAGAAAAGAAAAGATTACGCCAAAACTTTATCTCTTTATCTCTCTATGTCTTCTCAGAGACTCTTACCTCCTCGGCAGATCAGCAACTCTCGTATCAGCCCTTATCCAAGCCAGTAGGAATTACCTCCCCAATAGCTCGCCAACCTGCAACCTTTATCCTAGCCAGTAGGAATTCTCATTTCTTCAGCAGACCATCAACCATCATATCCTCAGTAGATCACCAACCTTTTCTAGCAGACCATGAATCATCATATCCCTAGCAGACCATATGTTGTAACCAAAGCAATGTCTTTGGTAAACCATCAACCATCATTTTCCCACCAGACCACCAGACCAACCCTGTCAAAGCTAACCGAGTCAGTTAACAAAATCATCCCTGCCTGTGGGAGTACAAAACCTTCCCTGCCTGTGGGAATTCAAAATCATCCCTGCCTGTGGGAGTACGTCCCTGCCCGTGGGAGTACAAAACTTTCCCTGCCTGTGGGAATTCAAAATCATCCCTACCTGTGGGAGTACATCCCTGCCTGTAGGAGTACAAAACTTTCCCTGCCTGTGGGAATTCAAAATCATCCCTGCCTGTGGGAGTACGTCCCTGCCTGTGGGAGTACAAAACCTTCTCTGCATGTGGGAATTCAAAATCATCCCTGCCTGTGGGAGTACAAAACCTTCCCTGCCTGTGGGAATTCAAAATCATCCCTGCCTGTGAGAGTACGTCCCTGCCCGTGGGAGTACAAAACTTTCCCTGCCTGTGGGAATTCAAAATCATCCCTACCTGTGGGAGTACATCCCTGCCTGTAGGAGTACAAAACTTTCCCTGCCTGTGGGAATTCAAAATCATCCCTGCCTGTGGGAGTACGTCCCTGCCTGTGGGAGTACAAAACCTTCCCTGCATGTGGGAATTCAAAATCATCCCTGCCTGTGGGAGTACAAAACCTTCCCTGCCTGTGGGAATTCAAAATCATCCCTGCCTGTGGGAATTCAAAATCATCCCTACCTGTGGGAGTACAAAACTTTCCCTGCCTGTGGGAATTCAAAATCATCCCTGCCTGTGGGAGTACAAAACTTTCCCTGCCTGTGGGAATTCAAAACTTTCCCTGCCTGTGGGAATTTAAAATCATCCCTGCCTGTGGGAGTACGTCCCTGCCTGTGGGAGTACAAAACATTCCCTGCCTGTGGGAATTCAAAATCATCCCTGCCTGTGGGAGTACAAAACCTTCCCTGCCTGTGGGAATTCAAAATCATCCCTGCCTGTGGGAGTACGTCCCTGCCTGTGGGAGTACAAAACATTCCCTGCCTGTGGGAATTCAAAATCATCCCTGCCTGTGGGAGTACAAAACCTTCCCTGCCTGTGGGAATTCAAAATCATCCCGGCCTACAGGAGTACAACACGTTCCCTGCCCATGGATATATGTCATTTCGAGGGAGAATCATTGGCAAGAGTCATCCCTACCAGCAGCACATCAGCCCATAAATCGCCCATCCATCCCATGAAAAGAAATAAGCAGCATAGCATGGCATCATTTGCATTGCATTGTTTTTAAAATATCATTTGCGATTCATGCGAGTGCGGCAAAATGATGCGTTCTTGTTATCGTCCTGGTTTTTTGCTTCACGAAGAACTCAGGCCGAGAGGGTCTGTGAACACATCATTTTGCGACCCCCGCAAGAATCCTAATTTTCAAAGAAATGAACACACATGCATGCACGAGTATTATGTGATACAGGTCAAAGAAGAAAGCCGAAAGGAGCCCGGATGAGGAGTTACAGAATTATCGAAAATTGCCGAAATCGAAAACCGTCAAAACTCCTGGAAACTTGTGAAAGTAGAGTCACGCATTTTGGATCATCTTCAAACTTTGAGAGTTGTTGGAAATTATCAAAAGGAGTAACATACTCGAAAATCAGCTAAATCCGACGGTCGGATCTCCGAAAATTCAGAAAATCGCGAGTTTATTTCGGGTGGTCAAATGGAGGTCTTCTCGAAGTTAAAATGGTTTGAAGTTTGATAAGTGGATAGGCCTTATTGTGGGGAAGAGCATATTAAAATTTCAGCTTTGTCGGACATGGGGTCCTCAAGAATCAATTTGTCTACCGTGCAATTCCAGTTGAAATGTCCTTCGTAGCAAATTAAAATAAATTGTGGCCTTCCCGAAATCTGATCGACCTCAAATTTGGATACAAGTTAGAAAGCATTTGGAGGGAAAATATATCAACAAATCAGCATAATCCAACGGTTGGAAGTTCAGTTGTCGAGGTTTTTGTACGCAAGTACGTTTCCTATGCGGGAACAAACTCTTTGTACCAAGCCAAGGAGACCGAGTCCTTCCCGAACTCCGATCGTCCTCAAATTTTTACAGGGTGTAAAATACTTATATTGGCAATACATATCCAAAATTCAGCATGATCCAACGGTTAGAACCTGACTTGTCGTGCAAACAAGGGACCTTGTCTACAACAAGTACCTTTCCTACGCGGACACAAACTCTTCGTACCAATCAGAACGAAAGGGAACCTTTCCGAAATCCGATCGACCTGAAATATTTACACAATCTAAAAGAGTTCTATTCCCAACACATATCCAAAAATCAGGATGATCCAACGGTGGGAAGGTTTCGCGATAATTTCCAAGAGTCCTAGTTGCAATCTCTTTTCTTGCTCTCCAAGTATTTTCTTCAACTATAAATAGACCCCCCCTCCATTCATTATTTTCATCAACAATCAAGGGAATTTCGTGGTACACACCAAGAGATCCTTATTCTCTCCTTCCAAGAAGGCTCAGATATAATTTTCTCTCTCTTCTTTTATTTATTCGTCAGTTTTATAATTCATACTCTTGTTTGCATAATTTTTATTACTTAATAGCTTTTTAAAACCTTTTTTTTCAAATTGTTTTCAAAACTAAAGGCGTATAATAAACCCTAATCCAATTCCAAAATAGCATTATTACTTTTTTACTTTTTCAAAAGTCCGGATTAGCGGTATCGTTATACGAAGGAATCGATAATCGCTACATATCCAATCTAACTCATAGATTACGGTGTATATGTGATAAATACTCGATTATGAGAGCACTAGTGCCATCTATACCGGTTTAATCAATAGACTTTGGTATACGATCGGTCAACTCGCCTCATATAATATCGAATATAAGATTTCACATTGAATCAGTTTCCGAAAAGCCCAATTCTTTACAAAATCACTTGTTTCATTGCATCTATTATTATCAAACTCTCTTTTTTAAATTACACACACACATTTATTTTCAAAATCATGGGCGAATTAGGAAACACATCGTTTTCATCCCAACCCTAAAATCCCGATTTCTAAGGCAAGCACGAAAAGCTGTAAAGTAATAGCAATAGCATGCAAGAACTAAATTATAACACACGCATATCCTACTCAAGAGACCGAAAGGGAGAATTGGGTGCCTAACACCTTCCCGATTCGTAACTTAATCCCCGAACCTTCGAATCAGCTGGTTTCGCATATATTGTGTATAAGAGGATATTTAGTCCATAAATACGTCTCTTTTACACGAACCTTTTCGTTTGTTTAGTAAAACAAACTGGTGACTCTTATTCTTTTCAAAACCGATTTTCAAATCAACAAACGGAATCGCCGCCCACGAGGACCTCCGGGCGTCGAGAACGCGGGTTCTCACACCTATTTAAATATCTTGCAAGTAGTTTGAATTATTTTTAAAATAGTCCTTTCAGGAAGAATTTAATTTAAAATAGTATTTATGAAATTAGACTTGAGCTCGTAAGTAACTGCGTATTCATTCGTGGAATGAAATCAAAGTCTCGTAGTTCCACGTGTTTGAAAATTGTTTTTGTGGTGGTTTTGTTTGAAAAACATGTCAAAATAGATTTTAGTTTTCTTGTAAAACTTAGAAATGACTTGGTTTGAAAGTTTGTGAACTTCTTTGCAAACTATCTAATTTTATGTATTTAAACTTGTAATTAAAACTGGTATTTAAATGCATAAATTAAATTCAGAAAAGTTATATACTCGTACCTTTAATGCTTGAAAATAAAATAAAAGCCCTTGCCGTCTTGTAGGAGAACTCTTGCTTCTTCTCTAAGCTTTCTTCCTCTCCAAACCTTCTCTCTCTAGGATTTTCTCCCTCTAAAATTATTACTCTCTAAAAACATATTTTTCTCTCACTAAAATAAACCTCATCTAAAACACACCCTAAAGACTCCTAAAATTTTTACCTAAAGAACCTCTAGCCGAACTCCCCAAAAAATGATCCCCCGAAGTCCTATTTATAGTGGAGAAAGGAGGTAAAAACAAGCCAAAAAACCACCTGAAACAAAAGCCTACTGTATGTCACTTGCCATGTCGTACTGCAATGACACTGCCCCAGGCCCAATATGAATGTGTGTGTGTGCTGCATCCTAGGTTAATGAAGGAAAGCTAGCTGCCATTCATTTTATTACATAGTGGGGTCCTTGCCTTAATACTGTTTTTCTATTTTTAATACTTTCTCAGTTGCTAGAAAAGAATTGAAGAAAATCAAGAAATATTGAGAAATTAAAACAAATGAAGATACCTAAAATGACTTAATACTTTTGGAAGCATAACTTTTTATTCGAAACATCAAACTATGCTATTCTTGAGCCTAGTTTGAAAACAACTTCGACAGCTGCAACTTTACAATCCAACAATTTTTCAAATTCAGTCATATCAGATTCCAAAATTGTGACGCAAAATGCAGTAGTTTAAAAGGGGCGAAAACTCATTATATTCAATCATGAACCCATTCATATATTTGCTATTAATATTAACTAGCCCAGCCAACATAAAATCCTAGGACCAGCAAGCCCAGCCATATAAAAGGCCGAAGCCCAAGTTATCTAGCACTATAGCCCATCAATTACCTTAGGCCCACTAAGATTTTACGCATCATTATAAAAGGAGAGCAACATGCTCAATTAATGGGAAAATTGGGCACAGTAGCCGACCACTCTCCTTCCTCTCTTTTTTTCTTAATTATTTTATTACTTTTTGTTTCATTTAAAACTTGAAGATTTGAAGTTTGTTTTATTCAATTAAATTAATGTCAATTAAGTTTACTTTAACTTAATTATTTTTTGTTTATTTACTTTTATTTATGCTAGCATAAATTTGTGTTAGGGTTAGGATATGTATACTTAATTGATTCGCTAGCATGTGTTCATGCCAATTGACTCTACTAATTTAATGTTTTAATGTTAAATACAATTTTTCTATTGTATGCCTATTTTGATTGATAAAAATAAAGTTGGATTCTTATTATTTTGTTGCTGTATTCACCTTATGATTTGTTGATAGCGGATAGAAGTTGTGTTTTGACGGATATATCTAATGTTTTGACCTTATACATAAGTTTGGCTGTGGAAAAATTATAATTGGATTTTATAAATTAATTAAACTTGAGTGATTTTAGTTTGCGCAAATAATAGAGTTGAGAGACCAAATTATTGCGAGACAATAGTAGAGTTTACGCGCATGAATATTAAGGAAGATGATACTAAATATATGACTCAAAAATCCTAGTCAAATAATTCATTAATTTTGTTATCTTTCTTAATATTATTTAATTTAGTTTCATTACCTTAGTTTACTTGCTTTGCTTTATTTTATTCTATTTTATTTGTTTGATTTCCATGAGCTTTTCTAGTTAGATTAGGGGTTTAGTGTAAGATTAACAAGGTAATTTCAAAACATACTGTTTGAGTCATTGTGAGATTGACCTCGCTTATATGCTACACTATAAATTGATTTGTGAACTTGCAAGTATTAAAATTTATCACAACAATAACACTTGCCCTAGTTTGCTAAAAAATACTATCAATCTTTCATACTGATAAAGTCATTTTCATTTTTGGAGGTTTCAAATAATTTTTATTTCTTATTCATATTTTTCAAGAAAAAACTAGTTGTATAGTTGATGGTTGATTAGTGTAATTAATTTTAAAACAAGTGGTTTTTAAGAAAACTAAAGTTAGTGAAATTACAAGTATTTAAATATCTTTAAGTATAAATATGTGTGTTATAATTAAATTGCAGAAATTTCAAGATCCTACAGAGAGATTTCACTGGGCGTCAGGACTTCTACGGAAATTTCAAGATACTACAGATATATTCCACCAGCCCACAACAACTTCAATATAGTGTCTTTTTCCAACCTTCTAAAGTCCAATATTCCGAAGCAACAAACTAATAAATTCTGGGCCAACGGCTTCAATTAGTAAGTTTGAATAATCCTATTAATATTTGCATGTTTTTAGGAACAGAAAAATAAATTCAAATACATGAAATCATTTCTTTCTTCAATTTCTATACTTAATTAGTGCTATTTCATTTCTCTCTTTCTTTTCTATCTTAACTAAGTTGTTGAAGGATAGTGTCGATCTACCGAAAAGGAAGGAAAATGGGAGTGAAGACTATCTATCTATGTACCTAGAAATAGTAGATATGCATACTCTAACTCAAGATTGGGAATTTTATGTTAGTTACAAATTATTTGTTTATGGCATGTACTATACAATCCAAGATAATCTTAGTTTTATCTGATTATCAATTTTCTTTTAATTTATGGATTCTTCTAATGTGTATTAACATCTTATTAGTTTCCGTTTGAAAACAATATATATAAAAAAAACATATGTGAATTCTTATAATGTGTGTCAACATCTTATTAGTCTCCATTTGATAACAATATAGAGAATAAGAGAAATTTTTGTTATTCAACTAATATGTAATATAGGCAGGGGTCGGCTCTATTTATATTAAGAGCTAACCTCTTTGCTTCTATACAAGACATAGGTGGGACAAGAATATATATATATATATATATAATATGCTAATCACATTCACCCATAATATCAATGTGGGAAAAGTTAAATCTATTAACATCATATATGGACATCCACATATCAATATCTTATAACATTCCCTTTTAGATGTCCAGTATGCCACTATTTGAATGACAAGTCTTATATACTTAACAGATTAATGAAGAATTAGGCCACATGCTTAACGATGTATGCCAATAGATGTGCAAAAATAATATTTATAGTAGAAAGAAAACTTACATTATATTAGTGGGTGGAGGCGCACTTGAGGGATCTATAAAGCCACAATTATCATCTTGTATTCTTTTAACAAAAAAAGATATAACAATTTAGAAAACAATTTTGAAGTAAGAAGGGTTGGTAATGAGTTTACCTTTGTGACATGGTGTACAAAAATACCCACTTTTTAAAATCAGTTGTTGGTTTAGCAACGGGTGTCGGTAAAAGTTTTATATTGTTTTTCATAACTTGGCAGTGTCTGGGTGCACTAACTTGTCGTGCCAAAGAGTTAAGATCTTAAGATCACTAAGTTTTAGCTTGGTTTAGGCTTCTAGCTTGGGTTGCCTTCTCGCTCATCATGTAATGTAACTGATGTGCCAAGAAATTGGTATAATTTATTCTATTAATTTATAATTTAGAGAACATATATTAATACTAATTTTCTATTTTTAATGCTTTCTCAAGTGCTAGAAATGAATTGGAGAAGATTGATAAAAATAGAGAAATTAAAGCAGGTGAAGACACCTAAAGTGGTTTCATACTTCTGATCGCGTAACTTTTTACTCGGTACTCCAAATTATGCTATTATTGAGTCCATTTTAAATAGAATTTTGAGAGATACAACTTTGCATTTCAGTATTTTTTCAAATTTAGCCATCTCGTTGTCCAAAATGCAGCCTTGGACCCAACTCTAGGTCCATGTGTGCAATGTTGAAGCATAAATAAGGTGAGCCTATGAAATTAAATTAACAAGCAGCCCACGAAATAAATTTGGCAGCCCAATTCCAGGTCCAACTAAGGTTTGTAAAAGGAAAGAAAGTCAAGATATTTATATATTAACCTTTTAAGTGCAAAGAACACAATGGGTAGCGCTTTTAGTCGATTCTCTTTCTCTCTTCTTTTATTTTTTTTAGCTTTTTGAAGATTTAAAAAAAAATTAAATTAATTCTATGCTAAGTAAGGTTTTTTTTTTTTATATTTAATTTTTTGCATGTTAGTTTAAACTTGTACTAGGTTTAAGATGAATATATTTAATTGATTACATTGCACATGTCCATGTCAATTGACTCTACCAATTTAATGCTTCAATGTTAAATACAATTCTTCATATTAGATACCTATTTTAATTGATAAAAATAAAGTTGAATTCCGCATGATGATTTAGTGGATTTACCTTATAATCTGTTAAGGGTGGATATAAGTTGTGTTTTAACGAATATAATGATTGTTTTGACTTTATACATAAGTTTGATTGTGGAATAATTATAATTGGATTTTATAAATTAATTAAACTTGAATGATTTTATTTTTCGCAAATAATAGAGTCAAGAGACCAAATTATTGCGAGATAAGAGTAGAGCTTACGCGCATGAATACATAGGAAGATGATATTAAATATATGACTCTGAAACTCTAGTCAATTAATTCATTAATTTTTTTATTTTACTTAATATTATTTAATTTACTTTCATTACCTTGATTTGCTCTATTTTACATATTTTATTTTATTTCACCACTTTTTCTGGCTATATTAGGAATTTAGTGAAAAATTAACAAAGTAATTATAAAGCATATTGTTTGAGTCTATGTGGAATTGACTTTTTATGCGCGCTATATTATTAGCCGTTTCTTACGCTTGCGAGTATTAATATTTATTACAACAAGTTTTAGGCATCATTGCTAGGAATTCTAAATTAATATTGTTAATTTAGTAATTATATTTCTTCTACTAGTTACTTTAAAAAAAACGTAAAAAGAATATTTTGATTTTTAATATTAATATTTATATTTTTTAAAAAAAGGTTAATTTATTGATATGAAGTGTAAGCAAAATGTTTCACTTGGCATTAGCAACTTATTGGTAATTTGTCATTTTGTGTTTTATGATATCTTGTGTTCAACACTTGCCACTATCAACTTATTTGAAATTTATATAACCAGAGCCATAGTAAGGCTTCAAGGAATAAGCAGTTTAGGCAAAAGTTTAGATATTAAGGTATGCCTTAGGATATGTATTTTTAAAACATGTGAGGACAAATAAGAAGAACTAGGTTAAATAGAATTAAGATAAGTCGACTTTTTAGATCAAGTTCACCAATTAGCTTAAGGTAAATTTTATTCTCAATTCCATAAATAATAAATCAGGAAGAACATAGTTATGAAGTTGTAAACATATAATTTGGTAATTGGAATATCCCCAAAGTTTCTCCTAGAGAAATTTACAAGTCAACCTTTTTAGTTAATTTTAAATCGAATTATAATATTAGAACCATAGAAAAAGTCCATGTAATTAATAAATAATACGAAAATTGTAGTTTGCTAACCATAGAAGTAATTAAAAGTCATAAGAAAAAGGGATATATATATATATATAATTGTATCCACATAGGATTAATCCAGGTTACAGTCAAACCTTTAAGTATTAAAGGTATTAATTTTTCAATTCTTTTATGCATAAGAGATGCAAGATAATTAAACCATGTATGTGGCATTGTAGGTATTATGGAGTCAAGTTTACATAATGACCTAGTCCATTTTAACTACTTTTCATATTTCACTCTAAGCTTGAGTGACTGACATTTATTAAAAGCACTCACATTAACTATTAAAACCGCAAAAGAAATCACTTAGAGGGTTGATGGATCTCAAGCTCTTGCTTTAATATAAATAATTTATTTATAAGTGTATGAAAATAAATCTAAATGTCAAATTGCTAATATCCAAGTCCCTAAGACAATCTTATCAAAATTTATTAGTGTCCCTGTAGACACCCCGATCCGTGACCCCCGCAAGAACCCTAACGACCTTCGAAAACTACTGTTTTTGGGTCTGGGATCCACCCGAACACCCCAAACTACCCCGAAAGGGTTTGTTAGCCAACAAACCTATTTTTAAAGAGAATTGTCGCACGACAAATGGGTATGTCGCGCGACAATCCCACTATGTCGCGCGACAATCCCTCCTGACACCAGACCATCCACTCTCTGACACATCAGTCTCTCAGAAACATCATTTCAGCCGTTTGTCGCGCGACATTGGACACATTGTCGCGCGACATATGCCCTTTTTGGGGAAATGTCGCGCGACAATCTTCCCTGAGCAGTATAAATAGGCCAACACCCCCAAGGGTTAGGGACAGAACTTGGGATAGAGGAATTCTAAGCTTTAAATCTATTTTTTTAGTCTTTCATCAAGCATTCTCTATTATCGTCTTATTTCTGAAGAATTATCGAATCTATTCCCGACACTCGACGTGTCCCGTCTCTGGAATCGAATTCTCGGAAATATCTAAAGAAAGAAAAGATTATTTCGCCGGAAATCTCTCCGCCGTATTATATTTTCTTTCTTATTATTATTCTCGTCGGGAAGGTAAAGAAAGTCTCTTCTAGTATTTAACATTAAATATCTGTGTACTTGTTTTATTTCTGTTGTTTTGTCCACGTTTTATTTGAATAAACTTATTGCCAAATTACAAATAGTCTACCGTTTTCAAAACAAAAGACCTTGATAAAACCATTTAAAAAACCAGAAGAGTAAGTATATTATCATCCGGATAAAATCCTGTTTTCAAAACCCGGACCGATAAAACTTACTTAGGAATTAAAAACTCGGTATATCCTATCTGTTTCATAGATTGTGATACGTCTGGTAGAACTCCCCTCAAGAGTTCTAATTCCATATTGAATTAGTTCCGATATAAGATCCAAACTTTTTCCAAAACAAATCAAAACCCGAGAAAAATCGTCATTATCTGAGAAATAATACGGGAAACTCCCTCTCTAAAGAAAAACCCACTTTTGTCACTTGTACTTGCATCCCTCAAAACTAAACCTTGGATCTTGGAATACAAAAGTTTTTTGCGCCATTTCCCGTTTTTTCTCAGAAATTAGGGTTTTCACTTAGAAAGTAGTAGACTGTCAGTAAAAGCATCCAAGTTTTTCAACATAGAATAAACATATAAAAGACCACTAGAAACCGAAAGGGCGGAATGGGTGCTTAACACCTTCCCAAACCGTAATATAGTTTTCGAACCCTATATAATCCTGGTTTCGTAGACAAACGTATAAAGAAAGGCTTGTCTATAGCCTTTCCTCTTACACGACCCTTTTTGTCCGTTTTTTCGTAAAATGTACTGGCGACTTTGAACGAACCCTTTTGCATCTAGAAATAGAACATAGGGACATATGATATGAATTATCAAAATACTCCAACAAATGGAACGACGGAATCCGTTCCGACGTTTCAGACGCCCAACAAACGGGGACGAGACCCGGGGGTCGCATTTGCGGATTCTCACAGTGGCGACTCTGCTGGGGACTGTTAGAAAACTAGACTCTTATATGTGGACTTTTGTTTATTTGTTGAATATCTGCTTTTACTGCTTCCCCTACTTGTGTTGATTGATTAAGAAGAAACCTTTTTCTAAAAAAATGAGAGTTTTTCAAAAATACGTAATAAAGATAATGACATTTGTGAAATCAACCTTTCGAACTTTACACGCACTTTCACAAATCATGCATTGGTTCTACGAGTGTGAATTTACCCCAAACCCTCGGAAGTATTATAAGTGAGTAGGGAGTTGGCTTGCTTGGGCCAACATAAACCGAAAGCATTTACTTCCACTCTCATTGAGCAAGTACGCCCCTGAGGTATATCGAGTGACGAGAACACTCACGTACCCGGGGAAGTATATCAAAAGGCTCTTGTATGTACCCGCCCCTAGGGTATATCGCAAGGTGTTGCCAAAAAGGAGGGAGCCTGAAGCCTTAACCGTTCGTACACCTGCGATACATATAAGATTGAGTCAGCTAAAACACTTGTCAAACAGCTGTAGGGGATGTACCACCTTACGGCTTACTTTACAACACCTTTTAAAAAACCGAGTCTTTTCTCGGTAATTTTTAGTGGTTCTTTTGGCAAAAATCGAGTCGCATTGTAGTCTTCCTTCATCTTCGCCACGTGGTTTCGTCTACAGCTGTAATACGACGATAGACTGGAAGGTTGGGCTGGTCGAGATCATACCGGAAGACTAGTAAGACCAAGCACACCCGAAATGGCCGATGGGCGCGAGAATCAAGAGACAGATCAGAGCCTAGCCGAGGCGTCTGCACCTCAGCCAACTTTAGCCGAGATGCATCGTTTGCTAATGACAGTCAGCATGAATCTAGCAAGCCTCACAAACGAGCAATAGGGTACCAGAGTTCAAGTAGAAGAGTTGTCAGCTGGACGGGCCGCACCACCAGGGTTTGAGCGGCTACCACCAAATCGAGATTAGAATCAAGGGCAGTCTTCACAAGTGCTTCCCCTGGTCCAAGGAACCAACCCACCACCAACAGGTCCCATCATAGCCAGTCCCGTTCAGACCGACCCCAATAATCAGAACCAATGGGCCCCGGATTCAGGCCCCACTTACCAACAACAAGAGCCACCCATCATCTGGCCGCAACCTCAGCAGGGCCTTGATCCCAAATACCAACTATGGCCACAAGTCCCCGCAAGACCTATTCCACCACCGGCCCCAGTAGGCCCTCCTAATGGGTACCCAGACATCAACCGACTTCGGGTAGTATATGCAGAATCGGTTATAGCTAGGGAACAGCCCGACGAGGTGTCAAGAGAGAGCGAAGAAATGAAAAAACTGAAAGAGCAGATGAAGGTTCTACAAAGGGGGATTTCTCTGATAAAAGGGGCAGACGAGATTACTGATATAAATTCCTTCTCCCTCTACCCGGAAGCAAGACTACCTCAGGGATTCAAACTCCCTTCCATCACCAAATTCACAAGAACCACACCTCCTAAAATCCATCTTCAATCCTACATTAGATCCATGCAAGTGTCTGGCTGTGGAGAGCCAGAGCTGGCTCAGGCCTTTCACATGACTCTCGCGGGGGCCGCCCTGAGATGGTTTTTCGATCTAGAGAGACACCACTCGAAGACTTGGGGAGATATCGTCAAGGAATTCATGACCAAATACGAGTCCAACAAGAATTTGGAAATTACTCGCAAACACCTGGAAATGGCCAAGCAAGGCGAGAAAGAAAGCTTCAGCGATTTCGTCACACGCTGGAAAGATATGGCTTCCCAAATGTCCAAACGACCCGATGAAGAAGAACAGTAGGAGATCATACAGAAGAATTTCAGTCCAGCTGTACTGAGTTGCATGGGAAAACATGTATTCCCACACTTTAGAGCCCTGTTGAGTATGGGGTCGCAAGTAGAGGAAGAATTGGCTAAAAAGGCAGAGACTGATACCAAGAAAGCCTCGTACACCGGGAGGAAGACAGCCACTACAGTCGTGAACCAACTAAGCTCGTACCCATACCAACAAAACCCATTCCAACAATCACAACAAGCCCATCCGATGAGTTGGCCTGCACAAGGAGACTCTTCAAGTACCGAGGCCAAGAAAAGGAGAAACTTCTGCACCCTTCCCACTACCCTGGTCAAAAGCCTGGAACTACTCCAAAAGGCCGAACTAATCACCCTACTCAACCCACACCCCCCACCAAACCCTATTCCCAGCACCTGGAGAATGAATGAGAACTGTGCATACCATCAAGCAGCGGGCCATGACACGGAACGCTGCTTGGCTCTTCGCCATCGTATCCAGGACCTCATTAAAGCCAGAACCATCCCCGCACCCGGCGGGCCCAATGTTACCAACAATCCCCTTCCCAACCATGCTCCACCTGCGGGAATTAACGCCTTGACCACTGATGAGGAAGGCTTTGATCTCGTAGGACTCATTCGGGATGACCCAGCCTATAAGGCACCCGTTGTGTTGCCAGCAAAGGCTCAAGTTGCCCAAGGCCTCAATCTGATAATTAACTAATGGATGGCTAAGATGAACTTCCTACTCGGGCAGAGTTTAGGAAAGGCAAATCAGGGGATCCCACAACCACTCATAATCAAAACCAATCCCGAAAAATCTGGGATAGGATGGACCCAGGATAAGAAAAAACAGCCGTGGAAGCCCGGAGGCCCCCCCAAGGAGACAATCTGCATGGCAGAAACTTCCCCCGAGACTTTTAGTTGATCGGCAGAGCCAGAGTCATTAGAAATCTCAGAGGGGTCAAACCCAGCATCATTTCGGATACAACAAATCACCCGTTTAGGGAGGGTATACCAGCCACCACCAATGGATGCCGAGAAATCACCACCTCCTAAGGAAATAGGAGAAGATCGAGTACTAGAGCAGTTGAAGAAAACTCAGGCACACATCACCATTTGGGGCCTCTTGGTTGCCTTCAAACCTCAAAGGACTGCTTTCATCAAACTCCTAGACGAGGCCGTCATATCACTAGACTCTACACCCGAACAACTACCTAACATGATCGGGTCGCTTACAGTCCAAAGAAGTCTGTCATTTTCAGATGAAGACTTATCTCCATTGGGAAAGAAACACAGCCTGGCCCTCCATATCACCGTCCGGACCCGAGAAAAAATCCTGACAAAGGTCCTCATCGACAACAGGTCAGCTATAAACGTTTGCCCCCTAAAGACCGCCAGATGCCTGGGTATCTTAGACTCAGAACTTTCCCCGTCAGCTGTGACCGTTAGAGCCTATGACAACACCAGAAGGGCCGTTCTGGGTTCCCTAAAGCTAGATCTCATGGTCGGTCCCGAAAACTTTCCAGCCGACTTTCAAATCATAGACATTCCCTCCAGTTTTAACCTCCTGTTGGGAAGAGCATGGCTACACGACATAGGAGCACTCCCCTCCTCCTTACACCAGAAGATTAAAATACCGTTCGAAAGAAATATAATCACCATCCAAGGAGATCCTGAGAGGATCTTGGCAGATCTGGAATTACCCGTCTTAGGCATCGGGAGTGAAAGCATACAGCTGGGAGGCTTTTCTTACGAGCCTCAAGTGAAAGCCCTCACCACTTAGAGAATCGAGTAGCTTCCCCCTGATAATATCCCCGGCCTCAGCACCAAAATCACAAATATGCTGAGAATGATGAAATACTTACCTGGAGCCAGTCTAGGAATGGGGCAGCCAGGGTTACTTCAGGCCTTAAAACCAGCGGCGAGGCACGAAAAAGAAGGGTTGGGTTACTAACACACCGAAAAAGATAACCAAGAGAAAAGGGGTCGAGGGCATCAGTATCCGAGTTTTAACTCTCTGAATGGTTTTTTCGTCAAAGAAGGAGAGGACTTCCCCTTTTGCGGCTTTCAGGAGCCTTGGAGAAACAGCGACGGAGAGAACCTTCTAGGATGGGAAATCTTCTATGAATATGACCTTTATATCAAGGAAAACGTTATACACAGTTTTTCTACCAAATTGACGATTAGGTCGAAGGGAGAAAATGAAGACAAGGAAGATGAAGAGGAGGAAATGATCGGAGATCTCTTCGACATCATGGCTCTAGGGGATGACGAGCCAAGAGACAACCCTGTACACTTGATACACGCTGACCCAGATTACCAAGAAAAGGGGAGAAATAATGAAATTGTAAGGGTGAGAGATAAGAGTGAGGGTAAGATTAGGAAGGAGTCACTCCTAGATTTACTTTTTAAACTTGTACCTGTAAACACTATTATCAATGAAGAAGACCCTGTTTTGCGTTATCCTGTTAATTTTAATTCTGTATTTGCTTATATGGAGTTGGAAAGACTAAACGAACACCCTGAATGGAAGGAGCAGCGTATACAGAGCGAGGAAGGAGGCACTCTTGTGATTAACCTTGGGACAGAAAAGGAAAGAAAAGAGGTCCATATTGGGGCAAGTTTAAGTGAAACAGAAAAGGAAGAATTCACACAAACTCTGAATGAGTACGTGGATATCTTCACCTGGTCTTACGCAGATATGCCAGGTTTGAACAGTCAGATAGTCATGCAAGAGATACACACCAAGCCGGAGTTTAGGCCCGTCAAGCAGAAGTTGAGGAAACTTACACCAGAATGGTCCCTGAAAGTGAAAGAAGAAGTGATAAAACAACTGAGTGTGGGTTTCTTACGAGTGATCGAGTACCCTTCATGGTTAGCCAACATTGTTCCTGTTCCAAAAATAAACGGTAAAGTCCGCATGTGTGTAGATTATCGAGATCTCAATAAAGCCTGCCCAAAAGACGATTTTCCATTGCACAACATTGATTTGATAGTGGATAATACCGCCAACCATGCCCTGAAGTTATTCGTAGATGATTTCGCCGGATATAATCAGATCAAGATGCACCCGGATCACCAAGAGAAAACTGCATTCATCACGCCATGGGGGACATACTGCTACACCGTTATGCCATTCGGGCTGAAGAACGCTGGGGCAACATATCAGAGGGTAGCAACAGCTATCTTCCATGACATGATTCACAAAGAAGTAGAAATGTATGTGGATGACATGATAATCAAGTCAAAAGAGAGGGAAGGCCATGTACCAGCCTTGCGAGCCTTTTTTGACCGGTTCCGCCAGTATCAGATAAGACTCAATCCGCAGAAATGTGTGTTCGGGGTAACCAAAGGAAAGCTCCTGGGCTATGTCGTCAGAAAAAGGGAATCGAGGTAGACCCTGCTAAGGTTCGAGCTATCCGAGAAATGCCTGAGCCTCGTACCGAGAAAGAAGTCTGGGGATTTTTGGGTAATTTGCAGTACATCAGCAGGTTCATCTCTCAGCTTACTCAGACTTGCGAACCTATCTTTAAACTCCTGAGAAAGTCTTCACCAGGAGAATGGGACGAGCAGTGCCAGGAAGCTTTTGACAGAATAAAAAACTACCTCTCCAAACCCCCAGTGTTAGCCCCGCCACAGACCGGACTGCCACTAATTCTATACCTAACCGTCATTGATTACGCTGCAGGGACCATATTGGCCCAACACCTGACCGATACACAAAAAGAGCAGGCCATCTACTACATCAGCAAGAAACTGTCCCCATTTGAGATAAACTACACGCCATTGGAGAAATCGTGCACCGCTCTTATCTGGGTAACACAAAAATTATGGCACTACATGCTGGTTTTTCCGGTCATCCTGGCATCACGAATTGATTCGTTGAAATACCTCTTCGAGAAACCAGCTCTCTCGAACCGTATGGCAAAATGTCTATTCTTGCTCTCCGAATTCGACATCACCTACAGGACCCAAAAGGCAGTCAAAGGCAAATCATAGCTGATTACCTGGCCCACAATCCGATATTGGGGGACATGCTAGAAGAAGTCGAGTTCCCGGATGAAACTATCATGAATGCCGAGATCGATGAAGACTGGAAATTGTACTTTGACGGGGCCGCCAACCGAAATGGAAACGGGATAGGCATCCTGTTAGTCTCTCCAGACCAAACTCACTCCCTGATATCGTATCGTCTAGACTTCTTCTGCACCAACAACATGGCCGAGTATGAAGCCTGTATAATCGGGTTAGAGATCGCACTCCAAATGGGTATAAAGAGAATACAGGTATACGGAGATTCAGCATTAGTGGTTCACCAAGTTCTGAAGGAATGGAAGATCAGAGATGAAAAATTAGTCCCTTACCTTACCCGACTAGAAGATGTCGCAAAAAGATTTGAGCACTCGGAGTTTTATTATATCCCCAGGTCACAAAACAGTTTTGCTGACGCACTAGCAACCCTGGCCTCTATGATCGATATCCTAGAGGGGATGGAAGAAATAACTCTTACAGTACAGAGGAGATCAGGACTAGCACATTGCATGGCCTTTGAAGTAGAGAATGAAGAGAATGGGGACTCAACCACTTGGTTTTATGACATCTGGAACCTGTTGAAAAATCACCAGTATCCCGAGCAAACAGACAAGAGAACACGGGTCACACTCAGGAGATTAGCATCAAGGTTCATACTTTGTGCCGGAAGGCTATATAAGAGGAACTACGAAGGGACCCATCTATAATGTCTCACTGAAGAAGAATCCGTCAAAATGATGGACCAGATACATGGGGGCGATTGTGGACCTCACATGAGCGGCCATACACTTGCCCGCAAGATCATCAGACAAGGCTATTACTAGTCTACCCTGCAGAACGACTGCATTAATCACGTACACCGTTGCACAAGTGCCAAATCTATGCTAAATATCAGAAACTTCCTCCGAAAGAGTTGTACAACATGACTGCTCCCTGGCCTTTCGCGACCTGGGGAATTGACATCATTGGGAAGATTTCACCCAAAGCTAGCAATGGCCATGAATTCATACTAGTGGCCATTGACTACTTCACCAAATGGGTAGAAGTCGAGTCTTTCCAAACCCTTGACGCGAGAAAAGTTGCCCGATTCATCCGACGGAACATCATCTGCCTGTATGGGGTCCCCCACGAGATCATCTCGGACAATGGTACTCACTTCGAGGTAGAGGCTAATTCCGTCATGGAGGAATACGGTATCACCCGACACAAATTCTCGCCATATAGACCACAAACCAATGGGGCAGTTGAGGCCGCTAATAAGAATTTGAATAATATCCTAAGCAAGATGACCTACACCTGTCGGGGACTGGCCAGAGAAATTGCCATATGCATTGTGGGGATACCGCACCACCGAGAGGGTCTCCACCGGGGCAACCCCGTTTTCTCTTACATACGGGATGGAAGCAGTCCTCCCTGTTGAGTTAGAGGTCCCCTCTCTTCGAGTAATACTAGAGAATCAAGTCAATGAGTTGGAGTGGGTCCAGACCCGTTATAACGAGCTGGCCCTATTGGATGAAAAGAGATTGAAAGCCGCATACCACCACCAAGGGTATCAAAAGAGAATCGCTCGAGCATTTAACCAGAAGTGAAGACTCGGGGTATCAATGAGAACGACATCGTGTTGAAAGAAATTCGAGAGCCAGCCAGAGACCCAAGGGGAAAGTTTGGACAGAAGTGAACAGGGCCGTACATCGTCAAAGAAATTGATACAGGGGGTGCCGCTATACTCACTGACTTAGACGGACAGTTACTGCATTCACCAGTCAACATGGATCGACTGAAGAATTATTATCAATAGGCATAACATGTACAGATAAGAACTACGTAAACCTGAGCCCCAACTCGATATTGTGTTTTGGAAAAATCAAAAAGGGGAACGTAGGCAACCTGAGAAGTGACTTCGGGCCCGGTTTAAACTTTGTAAAGAAATTTATTTCCCATAAACAGTCCTTCATATATTATTAAAAGGTGGTTCAGAACACCGAAAGTTACAAAGGAGATACAGCATACAGAGGAAACTAATCCCTAGGGGTTGGCCACACTTGGTCCTCAGTGGCCAAATCAATGCGAGCCTCGTCCAGGATCTGATACGCAAAGACAATGTTATCATCAGTGGCCCCAGTATCCATGAATCGAAACCACTCCATTTGAAAGGGATCATCAATCAGTTCTCCTTCCAGAGATTGCCAGCAAGAGTGGATAATGTCAGCCCGGAGGGGCCGGGTAATACCAAAACGAGCATAGTTGAACTGACGAGTTAGTCGGGCATGCCACATCCTCTCTACCGATAAAGAAACATGCGGGGTCACAAATTTGGACTCAAAGGAGAAATTGTTCAGACTAAGGGGAATGTCCTGAGGAACGTTGAACTGACGAAGGAGGCGTCCTAGGAGATAAAAGAAGGTAAACCAGAGCCCACGAAGCCGGACATAGTTCTAACCCCCTGTACTAAGCACCATCGCCCTCAGCTTCCACCAAGGAATGTTCCACCGGATAGCCCGGAAGTTCTCCGAAAACCACACCGTCCAATTAGAGAAAGACATGGTCAAAGCACCAAAGAGAGGATGATGGAAGAAGTGCATCGGGTTGTCAAGACGGACTCCGTTGAAACCCACCGATCGGAAACGCTCCAACAGCCACATGTATAGCAAGCGCGAACTTCCCCTGAGGAAGGGTGAGGCTCCCCTTTGAAGATCATCTAGGCCATTCAAAGTCTCTGCGAGAACGATCGGCACTATAGACTCCCCATTTCTAGCTTGGTAAATCAGACTCAGAATAGTGGGATCAACACGGGAAGAGCCTGTCACCAGTAGCATGTCAGAAACAAGACAGATCAAGGTCGCTGCAGTACGCCCCATGCCATAAGAGGCTCTCTCTTCATAACGATGAAAGAACCTCACCATTTAATAGAGGTCAAGGAGTCCGTCGGTAATAAAACCATCACAGGCCGCTTGGGGAATGGCTAACAAGGCAATTAGCATATCTCGAGGACTGATTTCTTCTATAGGAACTGCCATTGGGAGACGGACATCAGAGCGCAATAGCCAGGAAAACTCCTCATAAGTCGGACAGAGCTCGTCTAGTCCAAAGCGAAAAAGATGAACCGCAGGACTCCAGAAATACAAAGCACCGAACAGAAAGGAAAAATCTATAGGACGATGGCACTAGCCCACTAAAGGGATAAAGACACCGAAGTTTAAACCATTCTCAGAAGATATCAGAGCATCTCGGGTTTCAACATAAGAAAAATCAGAATTTGTACTATAAGAAGACATTTTTTGGAAGGTGTGGGGATGAAGGAAGGAAGATGGGTGTATTTATAGCAAAAAAGAGGGTCCTGTGCCTGTTTGTCGAGCGATAAACCCATGACCAGGAGGGATTGTCACGCGACAATCCCCTTTGTTGGCACCCTGTTTTTTCTCTTCTTACACGTAAGAGTCATTCTTACCAAAAGAATCACTTCTGGATGCATTCTTGTTCTAACTTTGTTCTCTTGCAGGAATCCTAAGTGTCACTACACTACAAGGTATGGCTCCTAAATTAGTGGTTCATATATATATATATATATATGTATATATCTTCCACAAGCAGAGAATAAAAGTATATCATTAGACACAAATAAAGATTTTTATAAATCCAATAAAAGAACAGTTTTTAAAACTAAATTTCTGTCTAAACATGTCTAAAAATAAAAACTACATATCTGTCTAAACTAACTAAATGCAGAAAAAGCTAATCTATCCGGGCGCGCTTCGACACGCTCCCACTATCACCCGAACCCTCCTCCGGAGTAGGATCGACTGCTGGGACATCCGAATGAGAAGGAACTACTGCCTGAGAGGGCCCCGTAGACTGGACCGGTGCCGTAGGACTGTTCACCGAAGATCGGGATCGCCTAGAGGTCTGACTGGTACTCCTTCGAGACTCCGTCCTAGCACGAGAGGAAGACAAAGGGTCATCCGCCCGCATGGAAACATCGATCGCCCTCTGATAGTCACGCATATAAATCGTAGGGTCTCGACCAACGTACTGAAGAAGGTTCCAGCTATATAAATACTGGGAGTGCCAAGCTCTCAGATCCGCCACACGCACGCTCACCCGCTGCAAAAAGAGAAAAGAAAGAATCAGCACAGTAAAGATAAATGAACATGGATATGAGGAGATATTAAGGGAAGATAAAACATATACCTCATCATCAGAACGACCACCCAAGTAATAAAATGTATCCTCAGGAAGAGGATACTCAAGCACCGAATACCGACGTAGACCGGCACCAATATAAGATATATCCTGAGGAAGTGGTGGCAAGTCTATCAGATGAACAGACGAACCCGCCGGTACAGCAGCAGAAGTGGACCCACCCTCCTCGCGGATCAGGAACATGGGAGGCCGAGAAGAAGAACCCCCGAAACCTGGAGATCGGGCCGGAGGGCCCATAGCAGTCGACGAAAGAGGGGTCATTGTGGCAAAAGTACGGATGCCCGGAGGATCCACAACGGCCGTCGCTCTCAAAGCCGAGACCCCGCCAGAAGTGGTCGCAGTAGCAGGAGGGGTCCGCCAGAACTGCTCATAGTCGACCCCAAAGTCCACAGGCTCCCAGGACCGCTCTGAAAAATCTGCTGCACCTCCCTCAGCAGCCTCAAAAACTACCCCCGGAGATACCGATGGACCAATAGGGAACTCAAAACCCTCGGTAGGCTGCTCCTCTCTAGGTATCGTCTGAGAAGGCTGCTCAGGAACAGCCGCTGCTCCACCTCCCTCACCGCCCTCAGGCCTATTATCTCCTCCCTCAGGCCTATCATCGCCTCCCCCAGCACCAGTAGGGACGTCCTTCTCTCCCTCAGGATCATCATCATCGGAGTCCAAAATGTTGTCCCTCTGATCAAGGACATGCGGCAGCTGACCGGGAACTGTCCGGGACAAATGAGCCTATCCTCGTATATAGTTGGGATCGCCTCCCAACGCCCGGTACCTCTCATAAAAGACCCTTCCCCCGAGTCCCCTTCGGCTCCCTCATCAAGTAACGGGCAGCGAAGACATCATAATCTCCCTCCTCGGTGAATGTCTAAAAATCGAGCCCGTCAACCAATGCTTGCACCATCACCGGGTCGATCTCGCCCGTCCGCCTCATCAGAACTGACCGGAATAAAGGAACTCTAGGCCACTGGGCCGGCGTATGCTGGCGAATAACTCTCTCGCCCAAGTAGAAGTGGAGGCCGTACTCATCTCTGATAAGCCGCCTAGTCCTTGAGGCAGGCAGAGCACGGGCATATCCAAAGTGGAGACCCAAATCACCCCAGGGGGCCCACTTAATCTGAACAAAAAACAAATTTTTATCTTCAGTAATTTATATCTTATTTACCTTTTATCTATTTAAAAAGAAAGAATACTAAAAATATTTACCTGCTCCTCCAGCAGGTCATGGACGGTAGCAGCTCCGGTCTCCCGAGTCCGATATATGTAGGGAGTCCTGTAGTTCCCCGCAATGAATCGGCGGAGAAAAGGAAATTGGTCATCGTTCTCAACGAGGAGATCCACCTGGGCATGACCCAGACGCGTATACGCCACGAACCAACTCTAAAGAGGAAACATAAAGAATATCAGCAACAATCAACAGATAATATGTAAAGGGCCAAAAACAAAGAATAAGGGAATAGAAGTGTATACCTCCCACAGCAAAGAAAAGCCCTTGAGATTCAGGGCTAAATGACGAGAAACCTGGTCCATAGCGTCATATAGAACAGCCAGAATAAAGCCCCCCAGTCATAATCGAACATGATGCTGAAGTCTCTGAGATAGGGCAGCCACCAGAGATGGGCCGGGTCCCCCCCAATGATCCTCGAACAAGTCATGGAGCGTCAGTAACAGGAGGACGCGGGCATACTGACGCACCTCCTGACAGGTCATCGGTGCTCCCGAAGCAATCAATCTGGCTCTCTCTGTCTCTAGGCGCGTGACCAAAACAGCCCGACGAATCATATCACTGGAACTCCGTCGCTCCGAAAACCATCCTAGTACACCGACGATGCCCTCCACCGTCAGACGCAAAGGGACGTCAATCTGGATAGGAACCCCCCTGAGGGAATCCTAGTCAAAGCAAATAAATCGAGGGGGGCTCATCGTCATCTCCCCCCAGCCCCAATGAAAGGTATGGGTGGTGTCCCACCAATGACAGGCCAGAGCCGACACCAACACAACTGCCCTAGATACCCGCTCCGGGAGGGCATCGAAGAAAGAACCAAAAGGGGTCGCAAGGAGCAACTCCTGGACAGGGGCCGATGCCTGTCGCCACTCTAAAGAAATGGTGTTGGGAGAACCCCAACCACGGCCAACCCACTGCAGACAAAAGAACGAGTACAGTATTATGAGGGTACTTTGGTATAATTATGAGAGATATAGGGCTATAGGGGTAAATTATGTAATTTTCCAAACCTGAGGGTACTTTGGTATAATTATGAGAGATATAGGGTTATAATGGTAAATTATGTAATTTTCCAAACCTGAGGGTACTTTGGTATAATTATGAGAGATATAGGGCTATAAGGGTAAATTATGTAATTTTCCAAAACCTGAGGGTACTTTGGTGTAATTATGAGAGATATAGGGCTATAGGGGTAAAATATGTAATTTTTTAAACCTGAGGCTACTTTGGTGTAATTATGAGAGATATAGGACTATAGGGGTAAAATGTGTAATTTTCTAAAACCTGAGGGTACTTTGGTGTAATTATGAGAGATATAGGGCTATAAGGGTAAATTATATAATTTTCCAAACCTGAGGGTACTTTGGTGTAATTATGATAGATATAGGGTCATGAGGGTAAATTATGTAATTTTTCAAAACCTGAGGGTACTTTGGTGTAATTATGAGAGATATAGGGTTATAAGGGTAACATTGTGTAGTTTCCTAAAAACCTAAGAGGTATCACAGGTAAAAGTATGTGTTCGCTAAATCGGACGTTATTTCTAGGCAGACATGCATACTAACATTGTTCAAAATACATGCAGGAAACGACAGAAATAATAGAACAGATAAAAACACGAAAAGAAGACATACCAGAGACCGCAGACGGATCTCGTGAGAAACGGGCTCCATCAAGAGCCACGGAACGTCCGAGACCGGAGCAGCCCGGGTAACGTCTCGGTAGACCACCGCCCGACCGCGGTCTACCCCATCCTCACCGTACCAATCAAGGTCCTCCCAGTCATCATGGTGAGGGCTGCACCGGAGAACGCCCTGAGCATCGGTAAAGGTGACCTCATCCTGGTCACCCTCTAATCTATCTGGTTGTGCAGGATCCATCTGAGTGTAAGTAGAGTATAAGAAAAATCGAAAAAGTCAGAAAAGCGGCAGGGCTTCCGCGCTTGAGAGAAGAGAGAAAGAGAGCTAGAAAGAGAAAGAGGAAGGAGAAAATGAGGTGGAATGAGCTCAGCAAGGGGCTTATATAGTGGAGCAGTTTGTCGCGCGACGAATAGACACATTGTCGCGCGACAAAGAGCCTGCCACCGAAGTGTCGTGCGACAATCACCTACCTCCCCTGATTTTTTGACCTTTGGCTCATTTTATCTCCTGCAGGGGTACTTCAGAGAAGCAATTTTCGAAAAAATTGCTAAAAACCGCACACCCAGGATGAAAATTCGAGGAAGACTTCCAAATCATCTCTCCGAAAATACGAGAACGAATACAAATGGATAAAGTAGTCTCTGATCTCCCAGAAAGGACCGAGACCATCAATAAGAAAAAGCAGGATATCAAGATAAGACGGGAATAGAAAAAATTAAAAAAGTAGAAAGAAGAAAGAACCCGCATGAGCGCCCAAAACGAGCGAGAGAAACAGAAATACAGAGTGACAGGGAGAGCCACACCAAAAGTGACAGCTAGGCCAAAATCGGCTCAGGGCTTTGTTTTGGGTGAGTAAGGCTCCTGATCACAACAAAGGGATAAAAAGACTCCTGGTCAAAAACAAAAAAGGCCAGGAAAAGTCTTTCCCAAAAGAGGGAGAAATAAGGGCATCGAAAAACATAGTACGATTGGGCCCACCAAAAAAGAAAACTAAGAAGAGAACAGAGATCAGAGATTGAACTTTCAAACAAATTTTCTTTTCAGCACGATACAGAAGAGATGGTTTGGAAAACCTCGAATCATCACTCTACGGAGAGCAAAGAAATCCGAAAACTGCCTTCTGGGGGAAGTATGTTCACTCAAGGACAATATGAGAGTAAAGTTCAGAAAGATACAGGAAAATAGACATCCAGATAAAAAATTAGACACCGAGAAGCTCTTTTTACCCTCATAAAATTTTTCTCTCTCACTCTAGCTGTCTAAAGAGAGACAACAAACAAATCACCAACACAAGCCCTCACCAGAGGAAAATCACGAGCACAAGCCCTCGTCAGAGGCAAAAAATTACTCACGGAAGCCCTCCCAGAGGCAATTTTCTTTCTTCTTACAGATCAAAAGCCCTCCCAGAGAGGCACAGTGTAGCAATGGTAGTCCTCCCACCTGAGGCGAAGCCCTCCCAGAGAGGCACAATGTAGCAATGGTAGTCCTCCTGGACTACCACCCGAGGCGAAGCCCTCCCAGAGAGGCACAGTGTATCAATGTTAGTCCTCCCACTTGAGGCGAGAAAAATAAGAAGCCCTCCCAGAGAGGCACAGTGTAGCAATGGTAGTCCTCCCACATGAGGCAAAGCCTTCCTAGAGAGGCACAGTATAGCAATGGTAGTCCTCCCACCTGAGGCGAGAAGATCAAAGCCCTCCCAGGGAGGCACAGTGGAGCAATGGTAGTCCTCCCACCTGAGGCGCATAGTGGAGCAATGGTAGTCCTCCTATCTGAGGCGAGTGGAGCAAATGAAAGTCCTCAAAAGAGGCAATGAGGTAACACAAGCCCTCTCCGGAGGCAGATCACCAAACACAAACCCCTCTCCGGAGGCATTCACGATCACTTTTTGCATACACACACTTCCTTAGAGTTCTTGCGGGAGCCATAGATCATGGTCTCTTCCAATCGCCTCAATTCCTTGCAAGCAGGGAGCTTGAGTCGAGAGGGTCTGTAGACACCCCGATCCGTGACCCCCGCAAGAACCCTAACGACCTTCGAAAACTGCTGTTTTTGGGTCCGGGACCCACCCGAACACCCGAAACTACCCCGAAAGGGTTTGTTGGCCAACAAACCTATTTTTAAAGAGAATTGTCGCACGACAAATGGGTATGTCGCGCGACAATCCCACTATGTCGTGCGACAATCCCTCCTGACACCAGACCATCCACTCTCTGACACATCAGTCTCTCAGAAACATCAGTTCAGCCGTTTGTCGCACGACATTGGACACATTGTCGTGCGACATATGCACTTTTTGGGGAAGTGTCGCGCGACAATCTTCCCCGAATAGTATAAATAGGCCAACACCCCCAAGGGTTAGGGACAGAACTTGGGATAGAGGAATTCTAAGCTTTAAATATGTTTTTTTAGTCTTTCATCAAGCATTCTCTATTATCGTCTTATTTCTGAAGAATTATCGAATCTATTCCCGACACTCGACGTGTCCCGTCTCTGGAATCAAATTCTCGAAAATATCTAAAGAAGGAAAAGATTATTTTGCCGGAAATCTCTCCGCTGTATTATATTTTCTTTCTTATTATTATTCTCGTCGGGAAGGTAAAGAAAGTCTTATCTAGTATTTAACATTAAATATCTGTGTACTTGTTTTATTTCTGTTGTAACTTATTGCCAAGTTACAGTCTACCATTTTCAAAACAAAAGACCTTGATAAAACCATTTGCAAAACCAGAAGAGTAAGTATATTACCATCCGGATAAAATCCTGTTTTCAAAACCCGGACCGATAAAACTTACTTAGGAATTAAAAACCCGGTATATCCTATCTGTTTCATAGATTGTGATACGTCTGGTAGAACTTCCCTCAAGAATTCTAATTCCATATTGAATTAGTTCCGATATAAGATCCAAACTTTTTCCAAAACAAATCAAAACCCGAGAAAAACCGTCATTATCTGAGAAATAATACAGAAAACTCCCTCTCTAAAGAAAAACCCACTTTTGTCACTTGTACTTGCATCCCTCAAAACTAAACCTTGGATCTTGGAATACAAAGGTTTTTTGCGCCATTTCCCGTTTTTCCCCAGAAATTAGGGTTTTTACTTAGAAAGTAGTAGACTGTCAGTAAAAGCATCCAAGTTTTTCAACATAGAATAAACATATAAAAGACTACTAGAGACCGAAAGGGCAGAATGGGTGCTTAACACCTTCCCAAACTGTAATATAGTTTCTGAACCCTATAGAATCTTAGTTTCGTGGACAAACGTGTAAAGAAAGACTTGTCTATAGCCTTTTCTCTTACACGACCCTTTTTGTCCGTTTTCTCGTAAAATGTACTGGCGACTTTGAACGAACCCTTTTGCATCTAGAAATAGAACATAGGGACATGTGATATGAATTATCAAAATACTCCAGCAAATGGAACGACGAAATCCGTTCCGACCTTTCAGACGCCCAACAAACGGGGACGAGACCTGGGGGTCGCATTTGCGGATTCTCACAGTCCCCAGTCAGCGGATTTTGGAAAATGAACTTCCACAAAAATCCATTATTAATAGTATAATGAATTTAGAAAATATAAAACAGTATCTAGATGGTTCTATTAAAATAAGTTTTGATGAATCAAGATTTAGAACACCTCTAGTTCTAGATAATGTCTCTACTTCATTAGCAACGTCTAGGAAAGACACAATCATTTCTTGAAAATATACAGATCTACTTGATAGAATCACTACTCAAGATGTTAAATTAAAAAATGATAAAACACATGATCAAAATAGTCATCCTTGCTACACTAATAATGACTAAGAATAATATGAACAATTATCTGCTACACAAACAGATTTTGAGGTAGGAACAACGAACATGCAGTTACATACAATTAATAAAATATTTGAAATAAAATGGGAAGAACCAACTAGTGATTTTAAATCAAAATAAAATAAAATAAAGAGAAGGCAATATAAATCTAGTCATTCTGAAAAATAACTAATGAAAACAATGAGGAAATGGGAAGAACTTATGTTAGAAATTCACACTGATATTAAATTCTTTGATTGGTATGAAAACTATTATAATAAATGTAATGTAATCACAAAAACTCAGTGGATCAAACAAGATAAGTCAAAAGTTTCATCTAGTCATCCTCCTTTAGAAAAAATAATGAAGTAGAAAAGTCATTATTCCCAGCTACCCAATTTAAAATATCTAATGGAGATAATAATAATAAGAAAATAATTTAACAAAATAATTGTACTAACCAGTGTCTAGTAACAATAGGCAAACAATTAGACAAAATTGAAACTAATTGGAAAATACAATTGAAAATCCTAGTAGAGATAAAGAAAAACCTTTGACTAATTTACTTGAGTCAAGGAAGTGATTAGGATTACCAAATGAAGACAAAGAAGCCACGAAATAGTTAGATAAATAATTTAAAAAATTAGAAACTACTGAATAAGAGCCAGAAGGTAGTGAATCCAAAGAAAATGCAATCATGAACAAACATACTAATAATGATGATAACACCACAGACAATCACTTCACTATTCAAGAAATTGAGAACCAATTTAATAAACTAAGCTTTAATGAACCAAACCTCATCAATCTAACAAAAAATTGGTATTCAAAATCCAAGATATTGCCTGAGCTATTGGAAAGCGGTTTCGCATTCCTCCATCCATTCAAAAGCTTTCTTGTGGGTCTAGAAGAACGGATGGCATTTGTCGGTGGCCTTGGAAATGAATATATTTAGAGCTACCACCCGACTAGCAAAACTCTGAACCTCTTTCGATTTGGTAGGAGATTTCATGTTAATTAAGGCTTGTATCTTTTCGGGATTGGGTTCTATCCCCCTTTGAGTCTCCATGAATCCCAAAAATTTCCTCCTCTAACACCAAAAGCGCACTTCGCAAGATTGAGGGACATACTATTTTGTAAAAGTATGGAGAGAAGGCTTCGTTCAGGTCCGCGGGATGGTTTGAGGCTTCGAGGCTCTTGACCACAATATCATCCAAGTAGATCTCCGTAGTCTTACCAATATGGTCCAAGAACAGAGTGTTCATTATTCTCAGGTAGGTGGCTCCCTCATTCCTTAAGCCAAGTGGCATGGCCTTGTAGCAGTATGTTCCTTTATTGGTGATGAAGGAAGTATTTTCTTCATCTTCAGGAGCCACTCTGACTTGGTTGTAACCAGAGTAAGTGTCCATGAAGCTTACTATCTCATGACCTATTGTGGCATTTACCAAATGATCTATCTTGGGGAGTGGGAAACTATCCCTGGGACAGGCTTTATTGAGGTATTTGAAGTTAATACACATCCTCCAATTTTGGCTGGGCTTCTTTACCAACATTGGATAGCTATTTGGGATATTGGACCTCTCTGATAAAACCTGTCTGGGGTAACTTTTTCACTTCTTCCTTGGCCTCTTAATTTCGTTTAGCGGCAACATTTCTCTTTTTCTGCTTCACGGGCTTAAAGGCAAAATCAGCATTGAGCATGTGCACCATTACTTCTGCGTTTAGACCCTTCATATCCTCATGGCACCATGCGAAGACATTTGAGTTAGGCCTGAGGCATTGAGAGAGCTTTGCTCTGCTTACAGGACTGAGCTGATTATCAACCTTTAAGACTTGGTTAGGTTGAGCGGAGTCTAGGATCAGCTCCTCCAAACCTTTGATCAGTTCTCCTCTGAGCTCCTTTTCTTCATCCCTGGGGTCTAGAGTGTCTATCTCCAGCCTATCTTTATTGCTGAGCTTGAGAGATAGCTCCGCTTCGGTCATGAAGATCTCCTCGTGTCTTATCTCTTTCATGGCTAGGAAGTGGCAATATCTTTCTTCTGATTGGCACCCCCTGACCTCTCCAACACTATTGGGGTTGGGAACATCATGACCAAGTGGCATGTTGAGACAATGGACCTGGTTTTATTAAGGGTCCCCCTCCGCAAAATGATATTTTTGTTGGGGGACTTGTCCAGGACAAAAAGTCTGCGAATGTCATGACCTACTTGGGGGGGTCCCTAGGGTCATTAAAATTTTTATTACTTCGATGGACATGGTTCGTTCTCTTTAAAAGCCCACCAGAGTGGCTGATGACGGGATCAAGTGGTTAAGTGTGAGATCCATGGCCTTGAAGGCACTATAATACATTAGTTGGATGTTGCCCCAGTGTCCACGAGAATTTGGTGAACATTGTGGTTTTCGATCATAGTTGCTAGCACCAATGGGTCATAATGGGGAATCTCCAGCCCGTTCAAAGCCATTCGTGAAAGTGAGGTTGGTCAAGTCGGTCTTTTGCAGTTTGGCTGACCTGAAGTGGAGTACATTTATTTCTGTGTTGTTGGTCTGCACTCTTTAAGCGTGGGTCTTCCTCGACCTATTGCTTTGATCAAAAATGAAGGATCCCCCATTAACCATCAAAATTTCTCCAATATGGTTATACTATTTTTCCTTGGAAGGTTCCTCAGCCTTTTTGTTTACATACCGGTGGAGTTGACCTATTTGGGTAAGCTTATCTATCTCGTCATTGAGCTTCCAGTAAAAAATTTTAGTTTTATACCCATGGTCCTTATAATACCAGCAGTACTTCGAGGTGTTCCTCTCCTTTTCTTAGGTTTAAGGAGCTGCCTTGGATCCAATTAGGCATAGACCTCACCCAAAGGTATTGTCAACTGGGTGAACTGTTGTCGGGGTTTGTATGTAAGATCAGACTTGTGACATTCTTCTTCCCTTCTTACTCCTATGTTCTTGGTTATGGGACAGACTGTGTCCCCTTAATGTTTTAAATGGAAGGCAGGAGAGCTGATAGGCTTGACTTGTTGCGGCCCTAGTGGGTTCCTCACAGCGATCTTTTGTTGACTTCGC